>CAEFZX010030431.1:0-106016 GCA_903066825.1 Alfaro cultratus | reverse complement strand
AAAGAAAGAAAGAAAGAAAGAAAGAAAGAAAGAAAGAAAGAAAGAAAGAAAGAAAGAAAGAAAGAAAGAAAGAAAGAGTCAGATCAGCTCCTCCAGCATGATCAGAGGCATGACACCACAATAAAAAACATCAATTATCATTATAGAAACATAAGACTCAATTGATTATTTTAAAGCTAATTGAAGCTAATTTAAATAACTGAAAAAATTGTTAAACCTTGAAGAGATAACATTTCAGATTCAGACACTGAGATTTAATACAATTTTAGAAACATTTATTTAACACACTGCTGTAATTATACAAAAGTTAATCATGTGTCTGCAATAGTTACTCAAAAAGTACAAGTAGGTAATTAGACATTTGAAGTTCTGGTGATACAACTTCAAAAAATCAAAATCACAAACACTGAAGCTGAAGATAATATGGATGTACCGCTGATTGATAAATTCCTTAAAAAAGAGATCATGCTTTTTACTAGAGATGTATGATTCTGTACATTTGAATTTACCCTTTTGTTTAAGTGAAATGAACTTTTAATAATCAAGAATCCCAAAAATATTTAAAAAATGTTTTCATACTTCTGATTTTGTGGAAACAAATTGGGGGTGGGCCCATTTCTGCTCCAATTAGACACACCAGAACAAAATCAAGCACCATAAAGAAACCTGACTGAATGAGTTTGGAGCGGAGGAACCAGAGTGGCCTGAACGGAGTCATTTTAGTAAATATGGAACAACATTCTGCACCGATCTTTGATTCTATGTAAGTAATACTCCTCAAACTATAAGACATAAATGCTTGAAATATTTTTACTCTGTGTGACGAAAGCGTGAATTCACTTTGAGAAACGGGTGATTAAAAGAAACATTCAACTTTTTTATGATATATTCTAGCTTTTTAGATGTATATGTGCCTCACAATTATTTTCTGTACAACTGAATATAAATGAACAGTTAGTGTTTATGTTTTGTAGTAGCTTAACTAGCCACCTCTAAACATGTTTTTCCATATAATCGGTAACGATAGCTGATTACCTCCACAGATGTAGATCATTGGTTGTTGTTTGGGCGGCTGTAAATCTTTCTGTGCGTCCATTTTATCCTGCAAAAATAGGGAGGAAACCTCCTAATATCACCACATACTAACTGATTTTAGTACAGCATGCTAACAGAAGCAGCATGGTGCTACTTATGGGGTCAGTGTAAATCAATCAGCTTATTAAGTAAACTACACAATTATTTACATGCTGTTACTGATGCAATTATAACAAAGTACGTCTATAATAGACAAAAGAAAGGCCTAATCATACGAAAAAGTCCATGTTTACCTTTCTATATGCTAGCTGTTTACCCTACTTTTATCTCTCCATGCGCACAAATGACGTTGAAGTAGTTTCCGGTTTTCTTCTTTGCCTTTTAGGGCAAACCACTTTAGACACTCATTAGCGCCACCAGCTGGACTAGGACGTATTAAAAAATTATTAATAAATGTATAAATCTTACCGGTGTAAAATATGTATCTTTTCAATGCAAAAAGAAAATAATTTTCAAACAAGTGACAAAAAATAGATTTAAAAAATATTTCTTGTACTTTTTAATATCAGTCCGTTGTGGAAATTCGGTGTAATTTGGGAGGAAAAAAACTGAATGGCTAAAATCTGCGGTTTTTTATTATAGCTTTCTAATAACAAATTAAGAACCAAAATAATTTGGTTCTTAAAAAGAGGTAAAAGGAAAGGTTTCTTGAAGAAACGTTTCTTCAAGGTTTGCGGTTGCCATATAACGTTCTTATATATATATTTTCTAGATAAATCATTGCCATAGATAACACACTTACGGTTTAAATTGTGATAACTTAATTATCAGCGTTTTCCAAGTATCTTTGGCTGATGCTGTCATTGCATTCCTTTCCGAAAGGCGGCGCTGTGGTGCCGTTGAAACCGCAAAAGTATCCATCATTTGAGGAGCTCCCCCTCAGCTAGCCCTCCACTAGTTTATGACAAACAGGCTAGTTTGCGGACGATGTCCGTATCTTTTCTGCTCCTAACTTAGCCGGCATCATAAGTTCATATTTTTGTTGTTCTTTAGTTTTTAAGGGTGAGCGTCATGGAGCCGTCAGCGCCGAAAAGGTTTGTGGGTATATCCGAAGCCGTCATTTAAAGCTGTTAAGATTTGCTAATGTACGCTGTAGCTCTGCTAGCTTTTGCTAAGCTAACTTAGTTAGCTTCACTTTGATTTTAAAGTTTCGACTCAAAATATCGACAAAAAGATCAGAAATGAATCACGGACGCCACATTAAAATTGTTAATATGCTTTCCGTTTAATGTTTGTTTGAGTAACAATTGAGGTTATGGTCGTTTAAAGGATTTTGATTTTCTTTTTTTATCCGAGAAAAGCAAATTAATTATTGAATCGCAATCAAATATTTGAAATATTACGATACGTGCTTGACACTGAGGAAACCAAAGTCTGTTGGAAGTGTTTTATGTGTTAATAAGGTTAAATCTTCTTGTTTAGACTTTTAGGACTTTTTTTATTATTACCCTGTTTGTTAACCAATACTATCTTTATCTTGTCAGTTATAGTTTTTCCCCATTGAAGAGGTAAAATCCATAAATAACGATGCACATTTTTAAGTGTCATCATTATCATATTACATCAACCCAAACATTTCGGATTTGTCATTATTGAAGTAGATGTTGTCAGCATCACTGAGGTCATTTGATGACTTGTTTCATTTTGCAGTAAGCTGAAAAAGCTGAGTGAGGACAGTTTGACCAAACAGCCAGAGGAAGTGTTTGATGTTCTGGAGAAACTTGGCGAAGGGTAAGAAGTGTTCTCCTTTCCACTCTTTAATGACTGGCGGTTGGTAGTTTCCCTTATGAAATGTTTTCTGTAACTTGTGTTTGTTTAGCTCCTATGGCAGCGTATTTAAGGCCATCCATAAAGAGTCGGGGCAGGTGGTGGCCATCAAGCAGGTTCCTGTGGAGTCCGATCTGCAGGAAATCATCAAGGAGATCTCAATCATGCAGCAATGTGATAGGTAGGGCTGCCACATTGCTTTACTAAAAATTACCCAAACTGTAGCGGAAACAAATCATCAATATTGTACACAAAATCTTATCTGCTGAAGGTCTAATCATCTCTTTGGGTTTTTAATTTGGGTTGCTATTTCTGTAACTAATGCTCTTACTGTTCAAATTTTGACCGCATTCCTTTTCTCCTTCCAGCCCTTATGTTGTAAAATATTATGGAAGTTACTTCAAGAACACAGACCTGTGGATCGTCATGGAGTACTGTGGAGCTGGATCTGTTTCAGACATCATCAGGCTGCGAAACAAAACTGTGCGTTATAACTTTGTCTGTACAGTTGACCCACGTTACAGTTCATGTAATTGACCTGTTGTGTTTTAAAGGCATTTTTAACAAATACTTTAACTGACACACCACCCTCACATTTAATCTCATGTATAATTAGATGTCATAGATGTTTCACTTTAATGGTTCTTTGCATTTATCTCATCCTGTTATTGTCTTGGTTTTCTCTTACACCAGCTGACAGAAGATGAGATTGCCACTATCCTGAAGTCAACGCTAAAGGGTCTGGAGTACCTTCATTTTATGAGAAAGATCCATCGTGATATTAAGGCAGGAAACATCCTTCTCAACACAGAGGGTCACGCCAAACTGGCTGACTTTGGAGTTGCGGGGCAGTTAACGGTAAAATAAACCAACTGAAAGATTTATTAATTGCAGGAAAGCAGCTACAAGGCACTTTAACCTTCCTCCTGCGGTCTTAGCACGACACTCAGAAGGAGCACAGTAGATGTCACGGTCAGACACTAGAAAATCGAAGGGGGGTGATGAGGACTTATCCTGTCAGACCGTCAATTCCCAAAACCACATCAAATAAAAAAAATTTTTTTAAAAACGCACATGAAGTCAGTATGACCCTGCCATACAGAGTAATACAGTTAAGAGTTATGAACACTTAACTGTAAATGCTGTCTGTAGGTGTATTATTAAAGACTTGCTTTGTTTTAAACTCACATTTTAAAGGCAACCTCCATTGTATTTTTCTTTAGAATGTGTCATAATATTGACTTGAGTCTCTTAGTCTATTTCTGGTTTTTATTCATGGAATTGAAGTAAAAACACTTAACTGTAGATGTGTTATTAAAGACTTGCATTATTTTAAACTCACAATTTAAAGGTAACCACCACTGTAGTTTTATTTAAAATGTGTTAAATCATTCATTTCGATCTTTAGGTCTTTTGCTGGTTTTTAATCATGTGAATTGAAGTAATACTCTTGATATATTTTCCTTCTACAGGACACCATGGCGAAAAGAAACACTGTGATTGGTACTCCGTTCTGGATGGCTCCAGAAGTGATCCAGGAGATCGGCTACAACTGCGTAGCAGACATCTGGTCTCTAGGCATCACTTCTATAGAAATGGCAGAGGGGAAACCTCCTTATGCTGACATCCACCCGATGAGAGTAAGTCCACAGTTTGTTTGTTTTGTTTTTTTAACAAGCTGGTTCTTGCAATCAGTTGTAATTCTTTGTTCTCTTCTGCGACCCTGTGTCTTTCCTTCAGGCTATCTTCATGATCCCCACCAACCCTCCTCCTACATTCAGGAAGCCAGAGCATTGGTCAGAAGAATTCACAGACTTTGTCAAAAAGTGTTTGGTCAAAAACCCAGAGCAGAGAGCAACAGCAACACAACTTCTACAGGTTGGAGCAGAATAACAAAATACCACACTCATGGATATGAATATCTCACATACAAACTGATCTGAACATATTTATAGACTTCAAAATGAGACTTTTATTGTTTTGCAGCATCCGTTCATCAGCCAGGCCAAACCTGTATCGATCCTCAGAGATCTGATAACAGAGGCCATGGAGATGAAAGCCAAGAGGCAGCAGGAGCAGCAGAGAGAGCTGGAGGAGGAGGATGATAACTCTGTATGAGTCTGGCTGAGATAATATTACGTTTCCAGGGAAATAATAATCCAGCAGACGGCTCATTATTATGTTAACTTTTTTTCTCTCCTCGTAGGAGGAGGAGACAGAGGTGGACTCCCACACCATGGTGAAGTCGGGCTCTGAGGGCGCTGGGACCATGCGGGCCACCAGCACTATGAGCGACGGGGCCCAAACCATGATCGAACATGGCAGCACCATGCTGGAGTCCGACCTGGGGACCATGGTCATCAATAGTGACGACGATGAAGAGGAGGAGGAAGACCAAGGGTCAATGAGAAGTAAGACCAAAAAACAATTTAAAACATTTTATTCTCCAGAACATTTTTAGAAACCAGATTGAGACGATGTTTGTTGTGGGTTCTGTTGGTTAGTTTTTGTCATTGTGCGTATTAAAAGAATCGTATATGATGCTTTGCTAAACTAAGGGGCAAATAAAGAACCTCTTGAACTTTTTCTTACCACAGACTAAATAAATGTGGTTTGCAGTTGAATTGAGCCACATCCAGAGTCAAGACTTTGTAAATCCAACCTGTGCTACAATTACAGCTAAAGGTTTTGTTTCTACAAACTCTGCACATCAGAGGACCGAAATCTTGACCCATTTTGCTTTGTAAATGACTTGAGTTCAGTCAGGTTGGCTGGCGAGTGTCTGTGATCATCAGGTTTTACATTCTTCTTTGGGTTTGTCTGGGCTTTGACTGTGTCATTCTAGCATTTGAATCTGCTTTGATATTGTTTAATAACCTAAAATTGCTTTAAACTTCCCCTTTCCAACCATTTGCTTTGTTTCTTTGTCTTTGCTGTTTTTTCACTAATATTCTGTAATTAATGGTCTCTGAGGCCTTCACAG
Source organism: Alfaro cultratus (assembly GCA_903066825.1). Lineage (NCBI taxonomy): Eukaryota > Metazoa > Chordata > Actinopteri > Cyprinodontiformes > Poeciliidae > Alfaro > Alfaro cultratus. Next base: position 100,171 of record CAEFZX010030431.1, on the reverse strand, counting down.
AGCAGCTGGATTCATACTGCAGACTGTTCGCACATGCTTATAAAGTCTTACATTTATGTGTCCAAAATTTAGTCTTAAATTCATTAAAAACATAAGCTGGCCTTTAATATGTTGTTCTAAGGTCTTACATTTTATCCTGACAGGACTATTTAGTCACATCTATGTATTTTTTTTTTTTCTCTCATGAGACTTTTCTGTCAGGCAAAAGTTTGAGTTGCACTCAGACATCCTCATTGCGTTCTGTGACTTGAGGCTACTGCTAACTAGCTGCTAATGTCTTAGCTACCTTTTTGCATCTATCATGGAAGAAAAATTTATTGCCAGTTGGATGAACAAAGTTAATACATTTCTGTGGATTTATAGGTCTTAAATTACATTTATAATGGTCTTTAAAAGTCTGAAATTTGATTTGGTGAAACCTTCAGAAGCCCTATACTGGGATTAAATTAGACGCATGGAGACTATTTACCAATTAGATGATTTTTTTTTTTAATTCAGTTGGTTGGGCTGGATTTTATTGGTGGTACTAGAGAAAAAGAAGCAGTTAGAAAAAAGTTTCTCCACCGTTTTATACGTTTGAAATATTTAGAAAACCATGTAACATTTGTCTTCAGCTTCACAATTCAGATATATTAAATCTATGCCTTTGTTAAACTTATTTATGAGCCATCCTCCAATAAGATAATGACATCAAAGCTTCATTCATGGCCATATAAACTCTGCTTGTGTCTGTTGATGCAACTAACATGTCCCCCTCTGATGCCAGTCTTATTTTTTCTTTTCCCCTGAGCTTCATTGTTAAGTATCTCTGGGGTTTAGCTTACATTTGGATTTTTTCCATCTGCTTTGGGTTATTACAGTTTTACAAATATCTGCGTGTTTGTGCACATCTCCAGTCCTCTCATGGTCCCAGTTTAACTGTTTAAATTATGCCATGACTTTACTAATTGTTAGTCACATAGCTTTGTCAAAATTTCCAATGAGTCTCAAATGATATTTCATTTAAAAGTCTTTACATGTTCTGGTGATCTGTTTCCACAACTTACAAGGAATTTTTAAAAGTACTTTTTTTTTTTTGTAATTACTGATTGCCTTGATTTTTGCTTTGTATAATCATAACTCATAGTTTGAATAGATGTACTGTTCAAACTATGATCCCAGATGCTCATTCTGACTTTAGCTGTCATCAGTTTTTTATGAATTTAAAAAACTGAACTGCTTAGACAGCCTGTAATGTCTGGTCTGAGGACAATTCAAGCAAACTTAAGATGAAGCTGAAAAACAACCACATTTTGAGCTTGTCTTGAGATTTCTATGCATGTTTTTTTTTTTTTTTTGTCCTGAGATGTTAACTAGAGCCTCTTCTTCATTCACAGGGAATGCCACCCCCCAGCAGCCCATACGTCCTTCCTTCATGGACTACTTTGATAAGCAGGACTCCAACAAGGCAGCTCAGCAGCAGGAAAACTACAACCGCAATCAGCCGCCGGAACAGCCCGGCTACCACATCCAGTCCAAAAATGTCTTCCCAGATAACTGGAAGGTCCCGCAGGATGGAGACTTTGACTTTGTGAGTGTCCTGGCTGTGGTTTTCAAACAATTTCTTTCAGTCTGTTTAGTCATTGTTGGCCTCTCCTTCCCTCAATGTTTGACTATTCTTTAATCAATCTCCCCATTTGCCCGTCTATCCATCCATCCTTTCAGTCGATGTTTTGTGAAGCCTGTTTATGATCACCTTCTAAATATCTGATTTCCTACCAATAATTTTTTTTTATGTGCGTCTTCAGTTGAAGAACCTGGACTTTGAGGAGCTGCAGTTGCGCCTCACTGCCTTGGATCCCATGATGGAGCGGGAGATCGAGGAGCTGCGGCAGCGCTACACCGCCAAGCGGCAACCCATCCTGGATGCAATGGATGCTAAGAAGCGAAGACAACAGAACTTTTGAGGGCTCTTCCAATCCTTCCTCCCCTTCCAAAAGCCAGCAGGAAACTTCTATCCCAGCAGGAGAACAAAGACCACCATGTTGTTCTTACCCAAACCCTCTCTAATGTCCCAACTAACTGCTAACTGGCCTCTGAATGAAGTTAGATGCTTTCTTTCCTGGATGACGTCTGTTTCTCTGCAATTGCTGTGAAGCCGTTTTCTGATAAATGCTGATCAGGTCTGTGGGCACAAAATAGAGAAGTGACCCCGAGGCCATCTTAAAAAGGAATTTTCTCAGTGAGCTGTCAGCCTTGGAGTCAGCATCAGCACATAAGGAAGTCAGTCCTGCAGCAGGAGCAGCTGTAGACACAGCAGATTTAATGAAGTGCTTCTTTTTTTTTCCCTTTCTTTTCTTCTTCAGACTCTTTACTTCTAATGTAAATATAACACAGAGCCTAGTTTGGAAATGACCTCCATCAGATGCTGTGGAGGTTCGACTATGACCAAAGACAATCAGAATTATGCTGACTTTGAGAATGCCTTAACATAACAAGCAATGTAAGAAAACACCAAGTAACAGGACGTTTGCACCATGCTCTGGTTTGGAGGAAAACTATTGAAGCTGTAAAGAAAACATGGTCGGGTTACATACCACAGAACTTCAAACTTATCAGTCTTTATGATCAACTTTTTGGGTTTGTTTGGGTTTTTTTTTTTTTTGCACCGTCTGCTTTAACAGACTTCATGTATCTTAGTGCCTCTTCGGTCAAACACAAACACATCATCCTCTTAGCTCACAGTGATGTTATGCATTCAAAGTCGGAGACTTTATTCTGCCAATTGATCCAGATGGAGGATAAATAAAACTATTTGTTGAAAAATCTTCTGAAGTTGTTAAATAATTAGATTTCAGATTCGTCTCAGAAATTAGGGTTAAGACACATCAACTAAACTAAAGCAAAGCTGTCAGATCTATGTCGTCTAACTACTACGATTACATTTTAATTCCTCTTTGTTGCTTCATTTTTCAGATTTTCCCTGCAGCAGCCATGCATGGGTACATTTTGTTTTCTGTCGAAGGAAAAATGCTCTTTTTTTTTTTTTCTTTTAAACATAAAACCTGTTGGCACACAGATATTTGGCTTCCTTTTGTAATAAAGTAGCTGTGCTTAAAAATCTAAGATAATCCTCAATAAACTCGGCAGAAGTTATTTTCCTTTTATTAAGCTAGAGGGCAGCGATGCATTCACTGTTTATCTGTAGGACATCTCGCAGTGACGAGTTGTAACACTTTAAAAGCTAAATTGATGGTAAAATAACGTTAGAGATCAGAATCAACCGATTTTTAATAAATCTATATTATAAATTCATTAATGGCATCAAAACTAATATTTTCAGTTTCTAAATGCATCAACAAATCAGGAAATTATGCAAATATTCTTTACAATTATATTTTCTTCCTGATTCTGTTTTCAGTCCAGTTCTCTCAAGTCTATTCCATTTTAATAAGCTGGTTATGTCAGCTGGGAGCAACTACTGCACTGAGACGCCATCAGGCTAATATCCTTTCAGGATGCAAAGTATGAATTCATTACACCTGGAACAAATATTGCATTTTAACCAATCCTCTGATATTAATATTGGCCTCACCGATGTGAAATCTTCTTCACCTCATCAATGATGCATAAAGGGTGATCATGTCATTTTTTTATTTTCTGCTGGATTCAACTTGATCTCTGCTTCAAGAATCTGTATCTCATTAAATTTAAGCTGAATTTTATTGACATTTTCATGCTAAACTCTCAAAACAATATAAAAAATACAAGCACATCTGGTGATTTGAAAACTGTTAACACCTTTGATCCCTTAAATAAGAAGCTGTCTTTTTTAAAAAAATCTTTTTTGCCTTTTTCTCTATTTTTCATGTTAATGACCCTGAATGAAATAACCTTGTCTTAATATCTTGTACATGTTTTTTTTTTTTTTTTGCAGGTTTCTGTTACATATGAATGTGGATTGTCTGTTTATTTCAAATAAACAGATCTGTTACTGTGTCTCACTGACTTATCTGGAATAAGCAGACAGTATAACCAGGATCAGTACTGTATCATGTAAACCATATCTGCTTCTCTTCAGATTTGTTTTCCTTCTAATTGATAAGAATTAAGTAATTTGTAAATTGTCACCTTTTAATTTTAGGGCCTGGAGTCTGCACCGCAATAAATTTCATAGGAATATGATTCTCCTGTGTTAGAATCTTTATTATTTATTAAACGTGATCTTGACTGTTGCAATTTCCACCTTGTGGGCTAAACAGATGTTTTGCTGTCTTTTTGACTATGCATGTTTGCATTTTAGAGGGATGCTTTTCTAGTAAGTGCACAGCTAATATGGAAGATGATTTATTATGTTTTCATTAAAAAAAAAAAAAAAAAGTAAAATTAAAACAGAAAACTGACTCAGCTGTCCCCGTCACTTGTGCAAAATTAAATAAATTTAAGTTTGTGTTCATCTGTTTTTTTTTCTGCTTTATTTTTGATTTGATGCAGAGTGGAATGTAAGCATTAAACCTTTTTAATTTATTTTTTTTGTATGTAATACTTTGAGAACGTGTAATAATTAATAAAAGTTACATATAGTTATCAGACCTTGGTTTCTTATCTGTGATTATCGTAAATGAACTTTGATCCTGAGGTTTGTGACCTACATAAAAGTCGCAATCTTCACCGTAATTGTTGTTTTATAGGCGCAATTCCATTTTACGGATGCTTTTACGCCGCTGTAAACTTCCTCACTGCGCTGTCAGTCTGGGTTTTACGGTATTTCTTTTTCTTTTTGCTCCCAAAAGCTGCTGCGCATTCAACCCACAGCACTTGAGTTGCACTAAAAAAGAGAGAGGAAAACATGTCCGCGCTCAACAGAAAGATCGTTCACACCACATCAGCTCCAGCTGCTATCGGTCCGTACAGGTAAGAGAAGCTCAAAACAAGAAATCATGTCTTTGCTGCAGGATCTGGAAGGTTTGAGTGTATTAGAGGGGGAAAAAAGACGCATGTTTGCTCGGGGGCGGGACTTCCTGTCCAGTGAACTCACCTGCTGCTCACCGTGCAAAAGTGTAACTTTGTAGAGAAGAGAGGAATCGCAGACAGTTGTTGAAATGGCAGCAACTCCTCGGAAAATCATTTTCACACCGAAAGCCCCGGTGAGGCAGGGCATTTATAGGTAAGATTATGCCCACGTTAACTGGAAAATCAGATTACAATGCAACTTTGTGTTGTTTTTATTTAATGCGGATTTTTTTTTAAAGTTGCAAGCTGAACAAATGCTTTGCAGGTGCGTTTGAATAAACTGGGGGTGTTCCTGCTTCAGCCAATCAGCTGTTTCAGATTAAATCAGGTGCTTTTTTTGGTCCGCACATTAATCAGGATCAAATCTGGAAGTATTTTTGTAATAGTGACGCTAAATGTAATATCAATCTGAACTGTATTATTGAAATGTTCAAAGTACTTAATTCGTGCAATTCTTTAGTTTAATTCTTTAGTTTAACTTAGTTTGGGGAGGTGGAAGGATGCGCCCTCTTGTGGTGAGTAAAGGTAGTAGCAACTTTATTCAACTTCAGTATAATGTATTATGGTTTAGCCATATTTTAAATGACATTATTAACACACATTTCATCATTAATTTATTCATATCAGTTTGTTGTGAATTGTTTTATTTTCACACTAAAGAATCTATTATTATATATGTAAAAAAAAACCACAAGCTCACCAAGCAACACAACTTATCTCCTGTCAAACTTAATTTGTCTGCTAAAATGTTGACATCTTCGCATAATTTGTCTGTGTTTGTGTGTCCCACTCAGCCAGGCGGTGGTGGTGGACAGAACCATGTACGTCTCGGGTCAGATTGGGATGGACGTGGCCTCCGGTCAGCTGGTGGATGGAGGAGTGCAGGCTCAGACCAAACAGGTGACCCACAAACAGAAAGACATCTTCACCCGTCCTCAGATTTAACCATTTACTCTTAGACAGTCTTCAGTCTCCTTTCCCTTTCTGCTCAGGCTCTGAACAACATGGGGGAAATCCTTAAAGCTGCAGGCTGTGGCTACAGTAACGGTGAGACTTTACACATTCTGCACAATCTGTTGTCAGTTGCTTTCTTTGTACTTTTATCGCTTGATTTTAACATTGAACTCAAATTCCCAAATGGTTTCACTTTAGTTGTGAAGGCCACAGTGCTGCTGAAGGACATAAACGACTTCAACTCCGTCAACGACGTCTACAAGACATGTAAGCCAGTAATTTAATATGACAGATGGAGAATTTAGATTCATTCAATAACTAAAAAAAGCTTCAATAACCTATTCTCCTGTGAAGCTCCTAACTCCATGTAAATTAATAATGGCTTTAGTTGCAATTAAATAAAGCATTTGAATGTGTTTAATAACACTTTATCAACCCCAGATGGTTTTTTTCCCTGTATGTCTTCAGTTTTGAGTTCTAAAAAGATTTTTTAAGTGTGTGTGTGTGTGTGTGTGTGTGTGTGTGTGTGTGTGTGTGTGTGTTATGCAAGCATAAACCAAGAGGGGAATTTCTAGTGATTGCTGATCTTGTTTAGTTCTATATAATAAAACATGTATTACAAATACAAGCTGGATTTATAACATTCTAAGATCACAATAAAAACACAAACATGAATTGCTTTATGGATGAACTGTAAAATATACTAAATATTACCTAAACAAAATTACTAGTTTCAAAAGCGTTATGTATTATGTCCAATAAGTCAATGCAAAGAAATCTTGACTGTACCCTTGTATTTATAAAGCACTTTAAAATAACCAAAGGCCTACAAAGTGGTGTGTGTGTGTGTGTGTGTATATACTGTATATATATATATATATATATATATATATAGTTGCAATTATGATTTGAACCCTGGACCTCCCTGCATCAAGGCATCAACATTGGTCTACCAAAGCATGGACTGTGACCCCTGACCCTTGACTCAGAATCTGACGTTTAGTTCTTCCTCTGCTGTATCAGTGCAGTGGAAGTGTTTGGGCTTTTCCTCCTGGATTACAACAGTCCGGTGTAATGGAACCGGCTGAGTCCAGAGTTGTAAGTGGACACCGCTACACAGGCACGCTGATGTAACCCAACCTTTCCCAGCAAGCACTGCTCCTCAAGACAATGACTCGATGCGCCGAGCTCCTGCCTCCCTGCAGATCCAATTCAACCCTGCAAACCGGGAAACGACCCCTGGCTCTGCAGGGAGGAAGCAGAAAGGAAGTGTCCGGAGCAAACCAAAACAAGTCCAAATGACCCCTTCAATTTGGTCAGGATTTGAGTTTTTCTGTGTGTTTATTTAGGATTCTGTGTCAGTTGAGTCTCTGTGTTGTCCCGTCTTCCCCTTGATTTGATCCCAGCTGTGTCTAATTCCCTTTATTACCCCCCATGTATTTATACCCACCTGTGTTTCTTGTTCTCTGTCGGGTTCTTGTCGAAGCTGTCTTATCAAGCAGTCTAGTCGTCTCGTCTCGTCTCGCCTCGCCTGACCTTGTATGCTGTTAGTTATCAGTCGTGTTAACCAGTTGCTACCAGGAGATGAGCTTTTGCCTTCCGCTCAGTTCTGTGCTGCCTGGACTTTGGACTGTTCTCTGACAATCTTCATTAAAATCATCATTTCATTCCAACCTGGGTCAACAGCTTCCTGCCTCACCACCTTCACCGCAAATCATGACAAAAGTGACCAAACATATCTATAGTAATGGGCAAAAGTCTTCTTAATATTTTTGCTTTCAATGAGCCAGATTTTAATTATTAACGCTCTTAATGTAAAATGTGACACTTTCTATTTTTGTCCTCTCCTTTATGTTAGCCAGGACTAAACAGAAAACAAATAAAGCAAAAGGCATTTAAAATCCACAGAAAAGCTTTAGAAGACCTTTGAAACAGATTGAGAAACTTTAGATAACCCCCCCCCCAAAACATTCAAATACAACAAAGCTAGATTCTGGCACTTCATCAGATTTACATCCCTGCTCTTAAACTTCCACTTGTACTCAAATATTGATTGAATTTTCAATAAGTTTATCTCCTTTTCAAAAAAAACAGTACATGGAAGCAATCAAAAGGTAATAAAGTATATATATTAGGTTAATTCATAGCATTTTCCGCCGGCTTGAAGAGCCCTTTTACATTTCAGTCCTTCTGCCCCATGAAACGTATAAAAATGTGTTTATCTGCCTTAATCTGCTGTTACACATGAGCCAAACTGATAATCTCTGACCTCACAGTGAAACAAATACGACTAAAGGCTGAAGTAGGGATTATTTGAGGCTGAGTTTATTTATTATTAAAAAGATCTTTAAAAAATGATTTTAGCAAAACACAAAACATCCTTGATAAGCAGTTATAAACTTTGTTTTCTTCCTTTCTTCCAGTTTTCAGCACTAATTTTCCTGCCAGAGCTGCCTACCAGGTTGCTGCTCTGCCCAGAGTGAGTATCGATCCAAACCTGCAGATTCGTCTGCTTCATGTTTAAATATGACTGCATTTAAGGATACAAATGGGCTTGCTAATTAATCTCTGCATTAATTGTCTATAAAACCTCCTCAGTTGGTTTGTTACCGAAATGATGTTTATTAAAAGCACTGCAGCAGTTTTCCTGCAGTTTTAGGGACTTTAATTGAAGCTGTAAAGATTCGTATTTGCAGGGCTCATAGTTACTTTAGATTATCACCCAGAATATTTGTTTCCTCTGCCAGAGTTGAATGAAAATATATCAAACAGATATATATATATATATATCTGAATAGAGAAACAATCTGTTCCATGAACAAGTTATATTAGCCTTTCAGAGAATTTTGTGCTATTTGTTTTTTTTACTTCTTTATTTTTTTAGACTTATCATGGCAGTTCCTTAAATTGGCTAAATATAAAAAGAACTAACAACAAAAAGTCACATTGTTTCAATCCAACAAACGAATGAATGAGGCAAGAAAATGTTTATAGCAAATATTGACCCATTTATTGATTAACAACAATAATCAAAAACTACGTAAACAGTATTTTATGCAAATGATAGTATTTATATAGTATTTATATATATATATATTTTTATTTTATTTTTTAATTTTTTTAATTAAAAACAGTGTCTATGTAAATATATTTCAAAGGGTTAAAGTCCCTCAGAAATTTTATATTGATGTGAATATTTTTGCTTTACAAGATTGACTTGTTTCGAGTGGGAAAAAATATCTGAAAATATTTTTGAGCAGTTTTTAGGAAGATTACATTTTTATTTTGTGTGGACAAATGGCATTAGAATTTTAAAGGTTAAATAATGTCAGCCTGCTTGGTAAATAATGCAAATCAGTTCCTTAATTGTAGGTTCCTGTTATACGGTACTAATCCTAACGGGTTATATGTTGCTAATTCAATTTACCGACTTAACAAAAAATTCTCAGCTATGAAATTATGCAGTCCAGTATATACTTTTAGTTATTTGAGAAGTGTGACATTTTATTTAAACAACAAGAATAAATCTTTTCAGAAAAGCTTAGCTCCAAAAGGATTTTCCGTATTAATTGAGTGTTTCCTGCTCTAGAGCAACGAAAATTACATGTTAGTTGAGCTGCAGATTTTATCAAATTTAGTTAAATTCAGTTTAAATGGCTCTTATGTCATAGAAATGCATGGAATCTTGTCTTGTCTCCTCAGGGTGCGCTGGTGGAAATCGAGGCGATCGCCGTCCTCGGCCCTCTTTCCGACTCCTGACTAGCCGGCCGCATCCCAAACAAGTTGTAGCCAGGCAACAAGGTGTCCCGTTATTTCAGGTTTTCCCGAAGAGGGAGCGTTGTGTTTCTAAACCAAACAGCAGCTGGGACCCTCAACGGCTGAACAAGATGAGAAATCTTTAAAACAGGTCACTTTAAGGATGCTGAAGGCACCAATCAAGATTGTTCCAGTTTGGTCTACACCAGTGACATAATCTGAAGGCAGATTTGGTTTGTCTCTTTGTTTAGTTGTAATTTTTACACATAAAATTATTAACAGAAGCAACTAATAATTGCCGTAATGTGTTGATTCTCGAGTGTCATTTTTTCTATACTGCCTTTTTAATTTATGTGACAGTTCAGAGTTTATAAGAAATTTCAGGCTTTCATCGTCGTGAGAAGTAGGAATATTCTTACTTAATTCAGCAAAGGTAACGTTTACTTCTCCAGGACCTTCATAATAACAATAGTGCATCAAATTAAAGAAAGCCACCTTATATATTTAAATTGGTAAAATTAAACTATGGTTTTTGTCAGAATACAGTTTGTAGAAAAAAATCTGGATAGATTCTAATCCAAGTCAAACATTTCTATACAGATAATAAATATTGATTATGATTTATCTAAACTTCTCTCCAATAAACATATCTGTCTATGTACAGTAAAAACTGTAGTTGTGCATCATCAAGAAGAGGAGGGGAAAAGGCACAATGGTGACAATGAAAGAGGTCATCATCAGGGTCAGCATCTTGGCAACAAGGCATGTTTTTCTTCCACACAACCACTCAGACTCACGCTCTCACTCATGCATACGGACGGGGAGCGCCTCTTCCAGCAAACTCATCCGTGTGGTCAGGTACGTCACGCTTCACTCGCTGGGCGCTGGAAACGCAAACAGAGACGGTATCTGAGAACAACGGTGCTCATACGGTTTTGTTTTGTGCACCGGGATGTAAAAATAGTCAATCGTAATAATGCAGCATTTGCTCACCAGGCGCCTCCTCTGGTTTGGGCTCTGAATCAGTCGCTGTGGCCTCTAGAGAGAAAGAGTTTATATGAGCAATCATCAGCCATTCCTCCGTTTAGATTTGTCTACCGGCACATGGATTAAAGATGGAAAAACATGGTTTCGAATCAGGAATGTTATTGTAGACTTTTGAGATGTAGGCCCAAACTGTAAAATCGCATAAACTAAACATTAAGTATTTAAATGAAACAAAGCAGTTTCATTTTTGATTTATAAATAACTTTAGATGCAATATTTGAAAAAGATTTTGCAGTTTCCTACTTTTTTCCCCCTACAGTTTTCTACGCTTATTCTTGAGAACTAGAACAATGTAAGTGTCACTCTTTGTCTGAAAGCATTTGTTGTATTTTACAGAATTGAATCGATGTTTGGAATATGAACCCACCAAAAAAACTTGCTTAATAAAAGGCAAAAATGTTTCGCTAAGCTTCACATTTGTCATTTTAGCCACAAATGGCCCATGGCTGGATTTTTATACTCCTGTTTACAATGATCCAGACTTGTAAATATCACCTTTGTTGGTATTTTGTCTTATTACAAGTAGAAACTTTAATCCATTCTTGGAGGATTTTATCTAACAGACCAACACAAAGCAGTGCATGAGTGTGAAGTGGAAGATAAATAATACATAGTTTTCCCATCATTTTTAACAAATCTACCCATCTTTTATTTGAATTTCCTAAACAATAGCCAATGTAATAAAATGAGATCAGAAGTCTTCTAACTGCATGAATCCAGTTGTTTTGTGAAGGTCTAAGAGGTTTATTGGAGAACAGGGAGCATAGAGACCAAACAGGATGAAGTTGTGAAGAAGTTTCCAGCAGGATAGATTATAAAACAATATCCTGAACCCTTGACATGTGCAAAGCTGGTACCACAAAACACCAACAGCTGACATTTATGCAAAAACATGTTTCTATAAAGTATTGACTCCGGGGGCTGAATATATAGCTCTGGAAAATATTAAGAGACGACTGAACCCCATTGAAAACCTCCTGGTTATTCCACCAAATATTGATTTCTGAACTGAGTTAAAACATTAGTATTGTTGTTTCTAAATGAACATAAACTTGTTTTCTCTGCATTATTTGAGGCCTGAAAGCACTGCATCCTTTTTGTTATTTCATTATTTCTCATTTTCTGCAAATAAAAACTACAATTTTGCTTGGAATATCGGAGATATGTTGTCAGTAGTTCATAGAATAAAAGAACGATGTTCATTTTACTCAAACATATAACTATAAAGAGTAAAATCAGAGAAACTGATCATTTTATGTGCTTTCTTCTTTTTTTTCCAGAGCTGTATATTAACCTGATTTTTTTTTTTTTGTGCCACAGTTGGTGTGAAATTTGTTTCTCTTTAAATGCTTTTGGTTTAAAATGTCCAACAAAATGAGCCCTAGAATCCTCAGAAATGGTTGAGCTTCTCTGCTTGTGTGCCACGCTCTCATCTCTCTGCATTGGCTGTGAAAAGGAGGTTGAGCCTGCAGCCCGACATCGGTGGAAGCCCTGTAACGTGCTCCGGTTTCTCCGTGGACTCAGATTGCAAATTAATGGGATGGCACTGACAACAAAGTGCTGAAAACACGTCAGCTGCAAGCCGAACAACTAAGCTGGGCTGTGGTCAAAGCCTGATCTGAGACCCAGTCAAGTTGGACACCAGAGGGAGGCGTCAAGATCAAGTGAAAGCCAGAACAAGCATTTTGTTTGTCTCCAATAAGCAAAGGTTTTGAATATTTTAGGCTTTTTCTGAAGAGTCAGATTTTCTCTACTATTGGGTTAATTCTCAAAGTTTTCTAGGGGTCTTTGAATGATTTTTCTTTACTTGCACACTTTTTTGTAAAGTATGCAATTCTGATCTACAGATGCCTTTCTTCTTGACGATAACCCTCCAGATGAGTCCTGCTTTCATTTCCATTCATTTCTCCATCACCACTTAGAAATATGTGGGTTAAACACATTTGAGGCTCTTCCTAAAATGTGAATTTAAGAGAAAACCAAATGCACAATCATCCTTTTGCGTTGCACTTCTAAAGCTTCTACCTCTGGTATGTGTTGTTACAGAGTCGGATGCTTTGCATTGAGCGTAGAGGAAAATGAAGCGTTGACCTGCTGAACAAACGCCCTCAGTAAGGGTCATTTGCATCACTGAGAGAACTGATAGAAGTGAAAACTGCCCCGAGTCACGCAGATCAATGTGCAGAGGTGGAATCATCTCCCTACAAACATGACACGTTCTCTAGAAACACACTTAGCTTTGGTTGAATGGGCTGATTTCCTTAGCCAAATCTGTTGATTTCATAGATCATTTATTAAATCTCCACAGTCCATTAATACCTTGGACCTACTGTTGAAGATAAAAAAATATCTAGAATAAAGATATCTGATTAAATACTTGTTCCTAGATAAAAAGGTTTTTCATTTTGCATCTAAGCCATCAGATGACAAAGAGCAACATGCAGCGACATTAAAACCACAAACCTTAATCTGTTTCTACCTAGATTTTATGTGACACCATCATAAAGTAGTGTTTAATAGTGAATAGCTAGATGGAAAAGGATACCTTTTTTTTGCACATGATTCATAACAGGTTTTTCTTTTAATAAAACATTCAGTATTTAATTAACTTTGTAGAAACACATTTTGAAACAACTTTAAGTCTTTGAGGATATATCTAAAAGCTCTGCACATCTGTGAACATCACTTTGCAAGTTTTACCAAATCCTCAAATTGATTTAGGTTTGGACTTTGACTAGACCATTCTAAACCATTCCATAAAAGCTCTGGATGTATGTTCAGGGATGTTATCCTGCTAAAATGTGAACTTCAGCTTCAGTCTCTTGAAACAGTTTTTTTTTTTAAATCCCATATTTAGTTCCATCCATCTATGCATCCACTCTTAGGAGCTTCCATAAGGAAAAGCATTCCCACAGCATGATGATGTCCCACTGTAATGATATTTTTCGGATGCTGTGCAATGCTGGTTTTGCCTGTCAGCCTTAAAGTTGAATTGTGACCAAAGCACCTCCAGCCAATGTTTGTTTTGTCGTGGCAAACTTTAAAGGGACTCTGGTTTTCTTCGGGTCACTCCTTCATGTGTGTCAGATACGTGGAGCGCACAACACGTAGTTGTTCAGTCAGCATATTTCTCCAGCTCTTGCAGATATAAACACTAAACAGACTCTTTGTCTGCTTCTCTGATTAACCAGCTTCCAGTCAGTTCGAGCGGACGGCCGTGTCTTGGTGAATTTGCAACTGTGCCGTATTCTTTTCATTTTCAAATGATGGTTTGAACAATACTTTATGAGATGTTTAAAAAATATTGGGATATTGTTTTATAACCCAACTCTGGCTAGGCATTACTATGAGTTGAGCTATCAAATAGTTCACCAATCACCGTAAGAATATCGAGTAAACTGACACAGACAGATTATTTAGCAAAAAATAATTAGAGGTGTGGCCTGCAAACACATTCCTGCAGCCAACTAGTGTTGTTGGATACTACCTGGTTACAGCCAATGCACAGGGAATGAGGATGGTCAGGGGAAAGACAGAGGGGACATCATGTACCTGCACCAGGGCATTAAAACCACTCTGGTTACCAATGGCCAGGGAAAAAAATCTGCACATCTTGTCTTCCTCCCACCGGGAAGCAAAACCACTGAGCGGTCTGATGTCAAGCGATGTAAGTGTTGGATTTTGTTGTTCTGAGTTCTCAAATTGAAAAAAATAAAATAAAAGCACATGAATGTATGATTTACCCACAACCCGACCTGTTCCAAAACTTTGAGAAGTCAGCCTGCAGGTTGTCTCAATGCCATCATCAGTCACTCTAAGGAGATTTGCATATTAGGAGTAATTTGCATTGATAAAACAGCATAAGTGAATCCTTTAAAGAAAATATTTTGCGGAGCAATGTTAGGATGTGGATGTTCAGAAGCATTTAAACGCAGTAACACTCAGTAAGTCGCTTGCTCTGCACGTCACTGCTTGTTATTTTTAACTAACCCACCTTGTTCTGGAGGTGCAGCCTCAGAGGAGCTCGGTGCTGCTTCAGCAGAGCCGTCTGCAGGTGGAGCCTCTGCTGGCACATCTCCTGCTGCTGTTGCATCTCCTGCTGCTGTTGCATCTCCTGCTGCTGCTGCATCTCCTGCTGCTGCTGCATCTCCTGCTGCTGCTGCATCTCCTGCTGCTGCTGCATCTCTTGCCGCTGTTGCATCTCCTGCTGCTGCCTGTGCCGGTGCAGCTTCCTCTGCAGGAGGCGACTCCTCCACTGCTGGGGGGCTTGGAGCAGAGCTCTCTGCAGATGTAGCAGCTGCAGTGGCTTCGCTCTCAGGCTTAGCATCGCCGCCTTCAGCCGGTGCTTGGTCTGGAATGGTCTCGCTGTCCTCAGCTACGTTTCCATTCTCACCGGCCGCCCCTGTCGGGAACATGTACAACGACTCAGCAAACAATCAAACGATATTGTGATAGTTCCTAGAAACTAAGTTAACAAGTATTGATCACAATGAATAACAAGAGTACCTTAAACTTAAACTGTCACTTTGTCAGGCTGACGTCAAGATATTTTACAGCTTTAAACCAGCTTTTTAATAACAGTTACAGTGTATAGAAATGTGGAATATTGAACAAAGTAAATAAACCTGCAGTGTCATCAGAAAGCCGTGAAAACATATTAAGAAGACGCAAAGTAAATGTTCAAAATATCAACCTTGAACATTAATAATAATAAACTATTACACAGCAAGGGTAAGGGCTCAATGTTTTGTTTTGAGGGTTTAATATTCATTTTCTGATTTCCTCAAGTAGATTTCCTGTTTCAACAGACTGATGACCTGAATCACAGCAACACAGTAAATAGCAGAACTTTGAGTCGCTGCGGTTCCTTAGTGACCACATACCTGCACAAACAGAAACACTCAGATGCTAGGCTCTGTGTTACTGCATTAAAAAGCAGCAGTAATGCTACTTCCTCTGTTGTTCTTTATGCTTACGGGACCCAGGTAGCAGCTGCAAGTCAGGCTTAATAAGAAAAACAACAAGAAGAGTAGACATATGTATGGTTTGGGTTACTAACATGACGCAGCAGCAACGTATTTCCGCTAATCAGAAACTTTCCCCACATAAAAATGCATAACTTTGTCGTTGCTATATGAGAAAAAAACATTCACTTTTAAAGGATTATGATGACATCTTTCACCGGAATGTGAAAAAAGGCAACAAGAAAACAAATAAAAACCTTTTCATCTTCCAAATATCTGCTGTGCTTATTAGATTAAAAGCAAAAATATGTCTAAAAAGGAACCTCCTTTGACATAAACCTAAGTTAATGTTTATGAGGACTCTTTTTTTCAGGAACATTAACAACACAGCAGACTGCGGCATTGCCAGGCTGCTGTGTATCTTGCCGATATGCTGCACCACTTTCTTTGTAGAGTTTTTGGGTGGAATGGTTTGCATTGGGATAATTTGCATGGATCACAGAAGTCTCAAGTCTCCTCTTTCAATATTATAAGAGTCAGCTGGAACGAAACTAATCGACAGCCGAAAACAGCAAAAATGTTTTTAATTAAGACAAAACATGTCTATTAACCGACTGAAAGACTTGGCATTAGGGGGATGTGTCTTCAAGAGGTGCAAGCCTTGGATTAAAAAGTGTTTACTTTTTTCTCCCTCAGGCATCAGGAGAAGGAAAATAAGATGCATGCAAAAATACAGAGACATCCTGATACATTTCCATCTGACCTCCAAGAGGCTGATAACAAGAACACAGGGATACTGTTCAAGGTTATTTCGCTGATAAACTCAAAACAAAAGCCGGTAATAAAAGAGAAACTTTGGTGAGCATATCTAATTTTGTCTGCCAGCTCCACAGGGAAGTCAGACACACTTTCCCAGCTCCTTAGGTGTCCTTTAAAGCGTTACGTCTGCGTGCTTTCACCTCAGAGGAGGTCCCACTTAGTGAATCTTTTACCTTTTTATTGACTAAGCTGCTTCAACAAACTTCCCACTTTAAAGTCTATTCATTCACACACACATAGTTTGGTTGATAGCATACCTTCCCCTCATTTTGCAATAGTGTACAAACTAACTTGCACCAAAGCAAGAGCCCTCTCTGACCCTGCTACAACAAAGTCCTGCCCGACTCCGCTTCTCCATTTCCTTCTGAAACCGTAGACTGTCACCAAATCTGCTCTGGGAGGACATAGCCAGAAACCACTGTTAACTAATGACAATAAACTTTCTCATCCTGTCCCTGCGGAGATGTGGCTCACACCAAGTGAACGCACAAGGCGCCGGCTGCACACAGAGAAATAACACTGGCACCAATTTGAATCCCTTATCTAAAAGTATTCACTTAGCGTTAAATGGATAAATGGCAACTCTATATGGAGAAAACAAAGAACTTCTAACTTGACACCATTTCCACGGACACACCCAGGGCTATTTATAGCGTTACTTTAACTGAAGTGGATTAGTGATTTATGCATTTGATTTGAGGAAAACCACTGGTTTGAAGGCATGCATAAATGTTAACTCTTATACAAGCAAATAGCAGATTTTTAAAAAGTTATTACTTTCATACTGCTTTGATTAAAGTCAATTATTAATTTGATACATTAGTTCACTAGAAACGAATGCACAACTTCTGTTTTGTGAATTTGCACCTGCCTTAATTAAAGCTTTGATAATTCGTTTACAGGAATAAAGTTGTATCTTCTCTCAGTCACCTGTGGTGCTGGCTCCGTTGCTCTCCTCGGGTTTGGCGTTGGGTCGAGTCGTGTCTACCGCTGAAGTTTGAGAGCTGGTGGAGCATCCCATCCTGCCCTGTGCGCACTGGGGACTGGAGAAGTTCACGCTCAGTGGCTGCAGACAGGTTGTGGCTGCAGCGATGACGTCGCGCACGTGTGTCGTCTCCTGCAGGTTGGCAGGAAGCTGCGGCCAAAGCCGAACCGGTGTTCTGGTTCCAGAGGAATTTAGTTGGAAGGGGGTCACAGTAAATTTATTTTTTTATTTAATATATATATAAATAGTCGTTTATGTGACCATTCAAATAAAATAACCGTGTTGTTTCTCAATACAAAATAAACAATAATGATGTAAACAGTGACATGTAAAACATGCTGAGTAAATATCAATCAATAATATTTATTCAGACACAAATATGGTAAATAAAAACAACAAAAACAGTAAAAATTATATATATATATACTGTATATATATATATATGTGTGTTCAGATTAGCATAAACATTAGTTCATATGTTGCAGAAATCTCTTTCTATTAATGCAAAATCAATCTACTCAAGTAAGTATGATGGTGTATTAGGCCCATTTCCGCCAAAAAAAAGTTTACACTATTTTAAGTGTAGCCCTGCATGGAAAGACAAAATAGGAGTTTTGCACAATCTGCATTAAAAAAAAAAATTTTCACCTGTAAGCAGATCCATGTTTTCGGACTGCAACATCCTTTTTCTGGGGACAAGACACGCCAGGAACTTACGCACCTGCTGCAGGTCTCTGTCGCGAGCATCTGCTGCGTTTAAATGCTGCTCAGAAAAACGAACTCCACCAATGTTAACAATGGATTAAACAGTTGGAACGGCTGAAAAAAGTACGGGGAAGAGATGCGAGAAGTGCAGGAGTCCCTACTGTATCAAATCGAGATGGAATAATAGAAAGTTGGTCTCTCTGAGGTAAATAAAAGAAAAAACGCTTCCAGTCCAGGTGGCCCGCCCATGACCCACCTGGTGACCTGCGTAATTGAGGACGCTTCTTCTGCGAGAGTTTTCTTGTTGTTTTTCTTTTCTTTTCTTTTCTTTTCCTTTTTTTTTTTTTTTTGACTTAGTTGGACAATGCAGGTAAAAGGTTCTTTTTGTGTTTGTTTTTTAGTAGACAGCCTGCGAAGGTACTTTCTGTTCAGACAGACGCATCAATGGAAAGGGAATCAGGAAAACCGAAACAAACTGGGCTATTTCCGTATTTCACTTTATGAACATTTATAAGCTTAATGCATCTCTTAAATGCACCCTGTTTGTTTTTCACGTGTCCATTTTATATTTTATTTATATATCTATTTACTTTTCTTTTTAAAAAACTTTACTATTCTTGGAGAAACGCACAAGAATTCGACTGTGATATGCTCTAATGTATCTGTGCAAATGATAAACTTTATTCTGTTCTATTCTATTTTTGTGCTTCAATTTTTCCTCTAATGTTTCAATATTTAATTTGGGAATGGTAACTTGGGAGACTTATCATGAATTATTTTACTTTTGCATGACACTCTCCATACTCTCTGAGTTCAATTAATTAAAATTTTATTCTGTAAATCTTTGTACAGTTAAGGCTACAGTATGTAACTTTTAAAAAATATATTTTTTTCCCATGTTTGTTAAAACTGTCACCATGTTCTGACAGTGTGGTATGAGACAGATAAGCTGTTAAAAATCAACATACTCTGCCTACTCCCAGTACTACTGTTTTTGACCGATCCTGTCAAAAACAACCAGTCAGGAGTAAGTTCTTAGCTGTCAGTCACCGCAGAGCATACACTGCTCTATGTGCTAATAGCAGAGAAACAACTTACCAGTGCATGTGAGAAGCTCATGCACAGGAGTAATTGACAGCACTAAAACCCTCCTCTTGCCTCTGATTGGTTGTTTCTGACTGTGCAGTATTAGCACGGGGAGAAGGCAGAGGAGCTCAATTTCCCCTCCCCACTTATTATATGTTTTATATACTGTCAGAACATAATGATAATTTTAACAAATAGGTAAAAATATATATTTTTTTATAAAAGTTACATACTGCAGCCAGGGCTGCACAGTGACGCAGTTGGTAGCACTGTTGCCTTGCAGCAAGAAGGTCCTAGGTTCAATTCCAAGCTCCGGGTCCCCCTGCACAGAGCCCACATGCTCCCCCTGTGCATGCATGGGCCCTCCCTAGGTACCCTGGCTTCTGTTATTCCAATTTCTCCCTAGATATGAGTGTGTGTGCATGGTTGTTTGTCCTGTGTGTCTCTGTGTTGCCCTGCGACAGACTGGCGACCTGTCCAGGGTGACCCCTGCCTCTCGCCCGCAACACTCGCTGGAGATAGGCCCCAGCACCCCACCAGGGACAAGGGTGCCAGAAAATGGATGGACATGCTGCAGCCAGTTTTTTGTTTGTTTTTTTGTTTGTAGTCTTGGTCGCAAATCAGAAAATCAATAGAAGAAAAATATTTTTCTAGACCCTTTGATATAATTATTTACTATTGGCAGCCATTGTTGTAAAGATTGGTGAGAGAAGTCTCTCTTTCCCAAGTCAGAAATTCTGGCTTCAGAAGGTATTGGAGTTGATTTTTCTTATTTGGAACTTAAAAAATCTTTTCAACATAGTAACAAGTAACTTAATTTTATTTTTTTTTATTTGTAATTTGTCAAGGTGAAATAAAAAAGCATCCTCAAATACCAACAGGTAAAACCCTTTTACAGTTTATATTTCTGATTTAGTTCAAATACAAAAGCAACCCAGCTAGCTATATTTTAAAGAACAAAAATCACAATTATTAACATTTTATTTTGTGTTCACTATTTATTCCCTGACAACGGGACAGAAAAGCTATCTGCGCAGTAGCTATCTGCGCAGGTAGCTATCTTCCGTTCGAACTACGCAACTTCCTTTTTCCTCCGAGGCCTTATTGGAGTGATTTCACTGTAAGTCGAGCTCCGAGATTTTACACTAAAATTTTCATTTTCTGGACATTTTCCGCAGATAAAACCATAACTGTGGTCTTCCCCTGCTTCTTGTTTGTCACGCAGGTTGGCCGGTTCGAACTAAACCGCAAACATGGTGGCCGCAAAGAAGACGGTGAGTGGCGTTGTCTCGCGCTGCGGCAGGCTGGACGGCTGCTTCACGTGGAAACATGCTTCCGCCGCGGCCTGCTAGCTAGCGTGTTAGCTAGCAAGTTGAACGTTTTGTAGAATTTAGTTGAATCGCTACCGTTTCATTTTACATCTATTAATGCGCATCAAGTTTTTAATTTACACTGAGCGATATGTATGCGACTTACGTTTGTATTTTTAAAACCGAATGAACCGGTAACGGTACTAATGCTAGTTAGCTAAATCTTAACACAAGAAAGCTGTTGAAACGTGGAAACATTTTAGGCGAATTTACTTTATCCTATCAGAGATCTTTGCGCAAGGCTGAAGTTGGTTTCTGATTCCATATTTATAACCATGTTTGGGATTTGTGAAACGTTTTTATGATTTGTGAAACTTCAATAAAGTGCAATTTTTATTTTTTTGCATATTAGAACTGCTCTAATTCCAAACTACAACACCTAGACACTTCAAACCTGGACTAGATTATTCTGCTGTAATAGCAGAATATTTAAAACCATGTTTGGGATTTGTGACACCTTTACGTGACGTGTGAAACTTAACTAAAGTTTAGATTACTATTCACACTTGTTCCAGGCAGTTTTTATTTTTCAAATTCAATTCTAATACAAAACCACTTAATTAATCCCAATGGGAAATTAAATGGTGGTGTAATTCATTATTTCTTCAAAGAGTTATTGTAGATGGTGATGGCTGTTGGAAGGAAAGATCTTCTGCAGTGGTCTGTTAAGTGAAGTTTCACAAATCAGGAAAAAGTTTCACGAATCCCAAACATGGTTTTAAAAATTCTGCTTTTAGTTGAAATAATCTGGTCCAAGTTTGAAGTATCTAGGTGTTGTAGTTTTGGAGCTGGAGCAGTTCTAGTGTGATCCAGATTCAAAAAAGTGGTAAAATCAACCTTTATTGAAGTTCCACAAATCAGATAAAAGTTTCACATATCACAAACATAGTTCTAAATATTCTGCTATTAGAGCAGAATAATCCAGTCCAGGTTTGAAGAGTCTAGGTGTTGTAGTTTGTAATCTAGAATCGATTAAAGATGCGGAAGGTAGTGAAAAATTAGGTGGAATCCCCTTTAGCCATTTCTGGAATGGGGAAAAAAACTTAAGCTTTGTGATCTTTGTGTTTGTTTATGCCATCCCTTGTGACTTCTGTCTTTTTTTGCGTTTAGAAAAAGTCTATGGAGTCCATAAACTCTCGTCTCCAGCTGGTGATGAAGAGTGGAAAGTACGTGTTGGGCTACAAACAGTCCCAGAAGATGATCCGTCAGGGGAAAGCTAAGCTGGTTATTCTGGCCAACAACTGCCCTGCTCTTAGGTACATATTGTCAACAGATTTGAGATTGTGTTGCAATAGATGAGATTTTAATAAATAAGAAGTAAGAATATCGTACAACACATCTACTTCATTCAAAGCCTAGTCATTGAATCTGCATCGACTGCTATATTACAGCATGCAGTTTGGAATTCAACTATAATAAAGAAATTGCAATATTATCTCCATTTATGCCTCTAAGTATGTCTTGGTTGGTTTGCTTATTTTTGTGTTGATGGCATTTAATAAATGGAGGGGGGGGACAGATAATTCTCTGTATGATCTCCAGTGATGGGCGATCTGAGGGAAGTTTTCAGATTTTGTGTTGACTAATACTTTTATGTATGGTTGGAGGGCATAACAAGGAAAGTTATGCACTTAAACCAAGGAGATCCTGGGATAAAATTTGCATAATGCCAGTGAAACATTGGTGATTTCAAGTTGAGGTTCTTCATAAACTCAATCTTTGGTTAGGCACTTAATATCTGCTCAAGAGTAGAAAAATTTGAGTTACCATACACCTTAAATTGGTATCATGTAATTCTTACTTACATGTACACATGCATATCATGCATTGTTTCAAATAGAATATGGCCCTGTTTGGGGAAAAATTGTAAAAAATTTAAATCACACTGCTGACATTGCTAAGAGTTCGATATGTTGCTTGAAATCCTGATTAACAATTTTAGGAATATTGGAATTTTATTTAAATTATTAAATGGTTACCCAATAATAGGATGGCGTTTTTTCTTTTTGTAATTAAAGTAGTGGTGCACCAATTGCAGTTTTCTGTCCGATCACTGATTACCAATCTTTAATAAGCCTGACAGTCAGTTCTTTTTTTTTTTTTCTCTCTCTCTGAAGTGTCGCTAAATATAACAAAAAAGCCTGGGGATTTGTCTTGCTAATTTTACAGCATTTGCTTTTAATTTGCCTCACATTTCCATTATCTCTTTCGGTTTCAGGAAGTCAGAGATAGAGTACTACGCCATGCTGGCCAAGACCGGTGTCCACCACTACAGTGGAAACAACATTGAGCTTGGCACGGCCTGCGGAAAGTACTACAGGGTGTGCACACTGGCGATCATTGACCCCGGTAAGGAGCTGCAGCCTCTCATCCGCCCTGTTGAACAGAAGCAGCTAATTCAGAAATCACCTCAGGTGTTCTGTGGGGTTTTCACTGAGAAATTGACAGCTGGTATCGTCACCTAGAAATGAAATCTTGTAGATTTTTAAGTTTGTAGAGTTCAACAGTAGTGTATCAATTATTTCTATACTGGCATTAAGAAGAATAAGCTATTTTATCCCATGGTGTCAACTGAAATATGCTTGAATACCAAATATTTGCTTGTTGTTTACTCTGTAATATTGATCTTGCTGGTCTGGGCTTTAAGATGCAGCTCGTTTCCTGTTTGGAGTCTAAAAAGAACAAATTTTCTTTCATCTCAGTTCGAAATGTTGCTCCAATTCTCCTTAGACCAGTTGGTGTATTCGGGATCAAATTCCAACCTTTTCAACAATAGAAGTTCATGCTGAAATCTTAATTTAAGTGTCTTATTGTTGAAGTACTCACTGGTAACTTTAGGCCTCCTTCAATCAGCCTGCAAGCTCGTAGGTACTTGATGTTTCTCAATTTTGTATTTTCTTCCAACCTCTGGAATGGTCGTTTTCCATTTTAATTATGGCTTTAAGGTTTTATGTTTAATTTTAAAGCATTTCAGGTCATTTTAGCTGATCAGCCAGCTTGATTTTCTGCACTTTTTCAAAGTTCAATGTTCTTTGAACAACTCAGGCATTCAGAGCAACACAGTATGACCAGCAGGAACATTTGTTGCAGTAATTCCTAAAGAAGGGTCTCTCTTGTTTTCATACAGTAAACAACCTCACTGACTGAACTCTGTTCTGCTGTAATCTTGAACACATCACCTTCATGTAATGATCCAGTTACATGGAATTAGCAGAACCAAACAAAACTAATGTTTTTTTCTGTTACTATAATACACCTACTAGTAAATCTGTTAAAATAGTTTTTTATATGGTTAGAGATTAAATTGAACAGAATTTTGCATGCAAACAACAAATCATTTAGTTCTAAAAGTGCAATTTGTTTTGTCTCTAAAAAAAACTCCCTAGATCTGTGACTGTAGATGTAAAAGTTTAAAAAGTTTAAGTATTTGAATGTAAATGAGTGCTGTAGATGAACCTTTTTTAGAACTACTTAGTGTGAATTTTTGTGCCTGATGGACCCGAGTCAGAGTGGTCCAGTTCAGGACTAGTGGTTCACTACATCAAAGCTGCTTGGAGCATTTTAATGAACTGCCTCATCCTTCTGGACAGTCCAGATTGCTTTGCTAGCAACATTTATCTTCCTCATGTCTAGTTTATTTCTGCTGATGAAACAAATATGTATGTTTACTATATAGTTATACGAACTGAATGAAATGTGACTGGTTTATTTATTTTACTGACTTGGCTCGTCTTTTTGTCCTTAGGCGATTCTGACATCATCAGGAGCATGCCGGATCAGCAGCAGCAGGCCCAGTAGATCGCTCAGCCTTATTGTTATACATAAATAAAAGATTGAAATAACATGCGGTTTCTTTTTCATTAAAATAATGTTATTTTCATTTTACCACCTCCTCTCCCTGTACTCTGTTATTTATTCCCATAATGACAGGAACATTTTCAGTAGCTCTAAGGCAGATGGGTCAAACCCGAGGCCCGTGGGCCAAATCCGGCCCTTTTTATGTGGCCCTCTAGATCCTAGACTAAATACTAAATGTGCCTAAATATTATGTTATCAATTAAATCAATGCAATTTTTTTTATCTATATACTGCTAAATTATGATTATCAGTCCCTCCAGTTTCTTAAGAATTATTGTGGTGATTCATGCAAAAAATCAACAAATTCTTGCACTTTTTTGCATTAATACATAATTGGGAGATTATTGCAGATTTTTCTCAAAAATTTACTAAAACTTATACTAAACAGCTGCCTCAGGCTTAATTGATGTCAGATAATAGTCCATGATTTATACAGCGAGTAATAAAAAGTCACATTTACCGTCATAAGCGCAAATATTTCCAAATTAGTACCACAAACACTTTGATTTTTTTATTGCAAAAATAATTTAAAAAATCACAAAATCCTGGAGGGACTTAAAAGACGTTCAATATTATTTAATTTTAAAAATTCATTGATATTTTAACAGTTTGTGGACAGGTTTTATCAATACATTCTGGAACAACCGGCCCTTTAAGAGCATTAATGATCTTGATTTGGCCCAAAACAAAATCGCTCCTGTAAGGGATTCACTCTGGTCTATATGAACAGTAGACATGTTTAGGTAAAATCCTTCAGATGTAACTTTAAACCGATATTTTTAGATACTTGTGTAACAAAGCTTCACAACTGGATTAGCGCGTTCAGTGCAAACTATCAGGATGGAGCTGCTCCGATGTCAAAATTATGCAACTATTAATCCCAGAGAGCGCCGCGTCTCCCTTCCTCCAAACACTTACATAAACTATAGAACGTGTTTTTGGCTGGCATGCAAGGACAGTCGAAAGGCCACACAGGGTGATGATCCGTCATGTAAAGTGTAGATGGGTCTGCTGACTTGTCCCTCAAAGCTTCTGAGTTACAAATGGTGGCTCTGATTTTAGCCTTTTCTGCTACTTTATTGCTTCATGAAAAGCCATTTGCTGTCTGTGAATTAACCTACATTATAAGTATCACTGACAAAACTATAGGGGAAAACTGAATCAAATTACAGAACAGTATATGTGAATATTTAATGTGTAAGTTTATAATTACAAAGAGCAAAAGCAGCAGCCTTCTGCCATTTTTTTTTGTTTTTCACCCACATATAAAATTCACCCAAAGGAATCAGATCAGATTTTAAGTTCCTTTTAGAGATTATTTTAAGGCTAATGATGGCATAAAACCTAGTTGGCTTTCAGCAACAAAAACAGGCTGCACATTAACTTCTGTGTTGTGCAAATTAATCTCAGTACATTAGAATAGAGTATACTTTATTGATCCCAAGGGGAAATTGCTTATTTTTTGACAAGCTACTCCATCTAAGGTATTAAATATTATTAATACAAATATAACCATAAAATATATGTATAATATATATATATATATACCTAAGAGTGATTAAGTAGTTCAATATGACTGAAATAAACAAACATGTACGGTACATGCAAATATGTTCATCTAAAAATTTTTGTAAACGGTTACTAAATGTTATTTAATGTTATTAAGAGTAACATTTAAAAGTTAGCTACAATAATTCAGTTCAAAAATTGATTTTTTATTACACATTGATATATTTTAGTTGTTTCTGTTAATTTCACAGGTTATGACTAATTAAGGCCGATACAATAAAATGTCAGAAATGTTAATGCTGTTCCTACGTTATAGCTTTCACAGTCATGGAGGAAGCTGCTGACTCAACAGTTTCCAGACGCTGTTCACAAGGAATGTAAGTCACCAAAGGTCATTGCTAAAGAAATTGTTAAGAGTGATCTATGGAAGGTTGAGTGGAAGGAAAAAATATGGTAGAAAACAAACATGTCAGCAGCCTCAAGAGGATCGTGAAGCAAAACCACTCAAAGGTTTGAGTCAAAGTTAAAGCTTTTAAAAGCCAGATGCATCTAAGACTGCCGCTGTACCAATTACATCTTTTTGGTTTAAAAGATCTCAAGGTTTAGAGAAACAGAATCTAAGTTGTTAATGAGAAAAAAGGATAAAAATGTGAGAATTCATGAACACAGACGATCCAATCCGTCAGCAGTTTGAGCCATCAGGCTGCCAGCCTGCAGGTCCATCACGCATCGAGCCGTTTGGCCCAGTTTTTCCACCCACTGCATCCCTAAGCTGCTTCCTGGATTTCCAGTTACATTCAATTCATTTCTGCAGAATCCCCACGGAAAATCAGGACATCTACCGAGGCTCTGTGAAAGCACTGGCACTAATGAGCGAGAGCAGTCTCTCCCATAAATAGAGGAAACTTGTTTTGCTGCTTCTCATCAAATTGACAAGAGAAAAATATGTTTTTGCATAAAAAAACAGTTTGGATGGGTAAACAAAATTCCTACATTAGACATGTTTAATGTGAATGTTTCACCAAATCCCGTGCTTTCGTTTTTGTAGAGGGATGCAGTGAAAGAAATGTGTTTAAATCAGTGTCCTCCATTAGAATTTAAATGTCTGAAGCTGATTTTATCCTGTAATCTTGTTTCCTTTCCTGACAACCATCTCAGCCAGAAGAACCAGAATGTGAACCAGTTTTTTTTGTTTTGTTTTTTACTGCCCCGTCCTACTGGCAGAAAGTACGTGAGTGCATCTGTCTAGTTTTCTGCAGCACTTTAAATCCAGATGTTTTGGCCAAAAGTTTTTTCTAAATTACTTAATAAAAACCCATAAAGAGAAGAGGATAGATTTTTTCCAAGTAATGTCAGAGCGATGTCAACCTGTTGCAGTTTCCCCGTGACAATGTGAGGGGAAACTCAAACGTTCATGACTCGGAGACTTTTCTTTGGCACAGAACGGATCTTAGTCAGCCCTTTGTGCTCAAATTAGGCTTATGGTGCATTTTATTTTCTGCTGAGCGACCTTTCCCAGGATATCCTCACCATAAAAAGATGCTGTAACTCGAGCACTTTCATTCAGCTCTAATAACAAGCTGACTCAATTTAGAGGAGAGTGCAAGCATTGTTTCCAGAATCAATCCCTCCATATGCCGCTCTCGCACAAAACACAGCTCTGGCACTGGAAAAATGTCTAGGCTGCTTACAGATACGCTTTTCCAACTCCCAAATCTAGGTTTCTGAAACATCTTCTGGTTCTGGTTAAATGAAACCAAACAGAGTTTTAAATGAGAGCAATACAATGTTTTAGATGTAAGTGCAGTAATCCTGCTCCTATACTGAATGATTGCTG
Source organism: Alfaro cultratus (assembly GCA_903066825.1). Classification (NCBI taxonomy): domain Eukaryota; kingdom Metazoa; phylum Chordata; class Actinopteri; order Cyprinodontiformes; family Poeciliidae; genus Alfaro; species Alfaro cultratus. The sequence continues at coordinate 72,289 of CAEFZX010030431.1, read as the reverse complement.
TTAGCTTTTGTTAAAAAAGTTTTTTAAAAATCCCTCATACATGAGACAAATGTTTGCCTTGACTTAAAAGTAAAGAATCAGCAATGATGGAAAGATGTTTTTCAATTAAAGGTGTCAGTTTATGGAACAATATTTCTGCGTTTAAAAGAAATTTGAAAATAATTGAAAAAGCTGATGTTTTGTTGTGTATTTGAAATATGTAACAGCTTTCTGTTAGACATATTTTACAAAGCTAATGTTCTTTCTGCTCCTTTTTAGTCCTGATTTCCTTTGTCTGTTGCAGTAAATACTCATATTTCTTGAGGGAATAAAAGAAAAAACTAAAGTGAAGCTAAAAATAAGAAAGAATGGGTCAACATATTAGACTACTTCACCACCCACCTGGTGCCAGGTGGACAGCCCCCACCAGGATGGATTTACGTGATTTTTATTTTTTTTTATCAATACCAATTTAAGTGATGGCAAGTTTTATTGAGTTGCAACATTTATTAATTTATTCATGCAGGGCTATTTCATTTTAGTCCATTACAGCCCATTTGGAATTACTTTTTAATGTCTTGCTCCACTCCGTCAATTGTGTCAACAAACTCTATATTTTGGTGGCGATAAAGTTGGCCACTCGTTTGAAAATCTTCATCTGTTATGTATCCATTATGAAAACTAAATCTCAGCTCTTCGTATGCTGATGCTTTACTTCTTGATTAAAAAAATCTTTGAAACTTATGAGATGTGTTTAATGGAACTTTAGTTTACGTTAGAAACAGCAAAAACAGGCCAAATGACAGAGCTAACAAAAAATTGTAACTATTTAGGACAATTTCACATGTACTTCTAAAAAAAATAGAAAGAAAAGAAAAGCAGATAAATCATTTCCAATCTGGACAAACCTACTGAAAATTTTACAAACTGGTTTGTCAAAAACCAGTGCTACATTCCCACTCTAATACATTAATATAAAGTAACAAGGGGTCGTTTATGGCTAGCTTCTTATTCTCCATTAGTTCACAGAATCAACAGCTGTAATAAGTCAATAAATAATAATCAACACGAGTTGGTTTAAAGTTTTATTGTTTATAATTGAAAACATGAGCTCATGCAGATCCAACAAAAGGGGAGGCAGAAATCCTGACAGGATAAATCCATCCATCCATTAGCCTCTGAAACAAAGTGGTTCACATACATCTGAAAGTCTGTCGGTTCTGCTACTTTCACACGATGCAAACATGGATTTATGACACGTCTAACCATCAGCTGGTACAGTTTGGAAAACCGGATCACATCAGGAGACGCTTAGCTACAGCAGTCAGGTAAAGAAGAGCCAAAAACACATACATCCGTTCCCAGCGGCCTGGAGCTGAATTTAAAGTGCGTTTACAGTCTGAGTACTGCGGGATTAGCAGAGGCATGGGGAAGAATCAGAAACATGATTAAAGATGGCGGGAGGAGATTAATAAGACCAGGATTCAAGTATGAAATGGAGTAGAATGAGACTGAAGACTGAACAGTTGCGTAGCCTGTGTGATACAGGTGCATGTCAACGCATCAGAATATCACTGAAAAGTTAATGCAGGAATTTGATTCAAAAAGTCAAACTTCTGGGTGATTTCAAATGTTTATTTCTGCTCATTTTAATGATTGGGTTATAACTAATGAACCTACAAAATGTAAAAATTTTTTTAAAATATATTTTTTAAGATAAAATGAGTACTTTTAATTCAGAATCATCCTCAAACACTTCAATGGGACTTGCCTTGGCAACCCTCTTAAAGATGTGGCTGTGTTTTTTTCTTCCACTAAACTTTCTGTTAAAATGTTTGAATAATCACTAAATGAATAACCCACTTCTTCAGCATTGACCTTGACAGACTGGCAGGCTTCTCCATGACAGTGTATGCCATAACAAAAAAAAAACAAAACTATTTTTTTATCGAATTACAAAAATAAACTTTTTGACCATATTCTAACTTATTGAGATGCACTTATAAATATGACTGATTCAGACAAAAACACTTGATTATTTACTGCACATCTACTGCCTCCTAATTGTCTGTCGCCAGTTTCATCTTCATCCGCTGATTCTGAGCTGACTCTAACATTTTGTATGATTTTGCAGAATGTGCAACAGAATATCACTGAGTACTGAAGATGGGGGGGGGTAATTACATAACGTGTGCAGCACACAAACAAATACAAGGATGCGAGTTACAGCAGCACGTCATGCGGTCTTTGCAGGAAGATGCCCTCAGTCCGGCTAAGCCATGTTAGCTAAAGGTCACATTATAACACTGAGACCGTAGAGACACAGTCGATGCTGCTGCGATGGAAAGACCTCGTTTTACCTCACGTGCTCACTTTAGTTCCTGTCTTACTCCCTGTTCAGTTGTGGATCTGCAAGGGGTCGGACTGTAAACAGCTCTCGCATCCAGGCGTTACACCATGTTTGATCAAGGAAAAGACAGGAAGGCAAACTGGAATGCTGGGACAGAACCCAGTGGGTTGGATGAGGGTTCCACCGGTAGTTGATGGGTAAACACACAGAAGACATTTTTTTGTCGTCGGTTTTTTTTCGGTCCAGGTGTTGTTGTTTTTTCTGCATATCTTCCCACAGGATGAGTGACACAAGTTAATATTTCAGTTAGAACAGACGACACTTCTCATGTTTCCCCCTGTCGGTTTTCACCGTAATACAAAAAGTCATACAAAAATACCCTGACATTACATTCACTGAAGAAAATTTGCAAACTACTTGTTTTTTTTTTAAAAGTGCTATTTTACTGATAACATTTGTTGTTTTTCTTTCACACCCTTCTTTGTCTCATCCATTGTCACGTAGTAGGTCTCTATTCAAAGACACCAGGGTTTGATTCACAGTATCAGGGCTTAACAGTTGGTGGCCAAACGGGTGCAGCTTTTAATTTAAGAGGGAGAAGAGAAAAAAGGGGGTTGGGGGAGTTTAAATAATGTTGGGTCAGAGCGTTCTGGCATTGCCAAGAGTTCAGATGCTTCCAGGGAAGAGCAGCTGCCTGCAGGGAGCGCTGGTGGAAACGGTCACGCTGTCCTTGGAGGAGACGATGCGTCACAACAAACTGGGGGTGGGGGCAGGAGGAAGTAGCAAAGTTACGTCAAGGTCAGTTTCATCTAATCTAAACTTGACAGGAATCCAGGCTGAAACTGGCATCTAGAAAAAACATGGCCTTGGCTTGTTACTGCAGCCTGAGTTGGGATCCTACTGTTGAGAAGTAGATATGGACGGTGTTTGTTTGGGTGTCTAATTCAGCAGCAAGGTCGTCTCTCATGCCTCCATGTACTGAGGAGGGGGGTCCTTCGGCGGGATGGTCACTGCTTCCTCGTACGGCGGCAGCAGGACCTGCGTTGGAATAAAGAACTGAAGCTCGGTGACTCAGAATTGAATAGAAACTCTCGTTTTTAATCTAGCTAGAGGTTCACTGAAAGTAAAAAAAATAAACTCTTTTCTTGGATTAGATGTTAAATCCATCTCTATGAGCTGGAACTTCGTAAAGTTTATCTTTAAAGATATTTGGACTTACATTTTAGCAAGTTCATAGAAATTCATACACATGAAATGCAGACTGGAACTTCACAAATGTTTTGAGGTGATTGTTTTCTAGTTACCTAATCTAGAATTTAAAAAGAAAATCTATTCTCAGAAGAATAGGCCACAATCAAATCTTTCTTCTAAACATATTGTTGCTTTTAGCCAAACTGAATGAAGTGGTGCAGCCAAAATTGCTGGATGTCTGTGGTTCTATTCACTACTAAATTGAAATAATAATTAAAAAAAAATTTAAAATAGACAATAATGAGTTTAATAGGAGATCGTTGTTTTGTGCTGCACCCTACACTTTCAATTTTAAGAAAAGACCAAAAGGAAAGCTAGGAGTGAACGAGACAAAGAAGCAAGTGATAAATTAAAGTTTCTGGTTTCTTCCCATCGCCCTCAGAGCTGGTCTTTTTGCAGACAGCAGAACCAGCTCTAAGGAAGCGTCACACACAGGCCGGCTTGTGAGCTGCTCTCTGTCAGAGGTCTTTCTCTATGAACGAAGTTATAAAACCAGCACCGCTGCTAATTCAGAGAGCGAGCGAGTACGCTGGGAGAAACAGTCGGAGAGGCCCTGCGAACTCATCACAGCTAGGATTGGAAATGAAGCAGACAAGCAGACAGTTATGTAACGCTTCCAGAAGAAGGGAGCGCAGGAAGAGATATGTGGAAAGAGGAGGGGTAAGAGGAAAAAAAGAGAGAGGGGGATGACCCTTGTGCATTTTAATGGCATTTATAGAAAAGCACAACAGATAGAAGGAAGCAGCTGGGTGCTTAATGTCCGAAGGCTGCAAAAAAGCTATTTGAACACTCTTGGCTTTTCATTGGTAAAAACCCAGAGTGCTTTATTTATCAGTGGGCAGAGTTAATGCAGAGATAAAAGCATGTTTTAATGTTTTTTTAGTCCAATCTAAAATTAGTTTAACCTTGCTGTTTGCCACAGATCTCTGCTGCATTCAGGAACAAATTGCTCTTTCATACTCCTGTGATTAAAATGCAAGCAGCAGATGCTGTGGCCTTCATCCGGCCTGGTAACTCAAAAATTTTTATTAATTCTTAATTTAATTTATGTTTTTTTTTTATTTTTTTTTAAATATAATTTTAATTTTTTATTTTTACTCTCTGGTCAAAAAAAAAAAAAAAAAAAAAAAAAAAGCCTTTACAAAATAAAAATTAAAGCAAAGTATGAAAGCATCACCAGTATGTTAAAAACTGTTTAAGAGTTTGTAGCCTTAGCTGGAATCAGAACCACAGTCAACATAAATCAAATGAAATTCAGAAAATAAAATATAATCACACAGTTTCTGAACAGTGATATCATTACTCTCCTTTGATAACACTTATTTTTGTTTACTATCCTTTGTTCCTGTGTAATAATAATTACAGAAAAGATATAGCTTCAAAATAACAACTGGTCTGTATTGAGTCTATTAGTTTTATTGTGTCCTATGCAACTCTGTTGTTATCTTCACTGTTGACTGTGATAATTTGCATGTGTGGTTTCGTGAGATGTTTTCCTTACTTGCTTGTGTTTTGTGTATTTCCATTTACTTCTAAATGGAAGTATCTCTGGGCCAAAGCAGGTTAGAAGCTCCAAACTATAATCAAAGCCTTTTCTCCTTTCACTATCTAGGAGTGAAAACAGTAACTGGAACATGTCTCATGTTTGCCGAAGGCCTGTATGATGCACAGTTTGACATCAGAGCCTGCTGGATTAGCAGCTGTAAACGGAGTCGTGTGTTTAAGAGGAAAAGCGTCATCAGCATGAAGGGTGGCCACTGGAGCACAAGGACAAAGTGACAGACAGATAAAGTGCTGCGCATGGAGTAGACCGAGGGTGTGAGGCAGATTAATGTCTTATCTATCAGGATGGAGGATTATAAACACGACAGACACATGGAAACCATGACCGTGCTAAAGCCTCTTAGAAACAAATGGCGTTAATGCTGAGGGGGAGAAACGGAACGGGCTGCCTGAACAGCAACACCTGAGAGAAGCCAGCAGAAACCCTTCAACTATCAGATCGTTGAGTCCAACCGAACGACAACTAAACACTGAATCAGGCCAGATTCACCATGCAGTACACAGCCTACACAGCTGCGCTTCTATTTACAACAATTATTTCTACATAATTACTCAATTCTGGTTATGGATTTTCATCATAACCACAATCAGACAATAACTGCATCGGAATTTTGTGAATCGCAGCTTAAGGCTAACAAAGAGCCTTTCAGGTAGAAGCATGACCTCCCTTACTGTGTAAGTAAAACCTCAATATGTTGAGAGAGGAGAGGGGAGATGGCGACTCACCGTCGTGTCGTTTGTTGTGACATAAACCAGGACTTCTGTGGTCCCTCTGCCGCTCACATATCTGTAGCAGTTCCACACACAGCCAATCAGGTAGGCCTGTAGACAGGAAGTAAAACGATAAACCCAATAAAAGTATTATCACACAAAGAGCCTTCGGTTTTGCTGATGATGTTTTGTTGTGATTTATTCATGAAGGAGAGTTAGATAGAGACATGTAACAGTGTTATTAGAACATTCTGGATCGTTTCCTCGTCCTTACTGAGCCTTTGCCGTTCTACCAGAACCAACTTAACAGGCATGTCTTGCTTCACTGAGGCTATACCTGAATGAAAGGGAGGTCTCTGACTTGGCAGAAGAAGAGCAGATTCATTGTGTGTCTGTGTGTGATTAGCCTGCTGAGTCGGTGCCCCTGCCAGCACTGGGAGCAATCAACCAGGAAGCCAAGCAGAGTGCAAGCCAATCGCTTTACCATCTGGTGAGCCGACCTCCTTCTCTGTGTAAGGTCAACTCAAGCAGTCAGCATCAATTTGCTCAAGTTTGAAACGTGGCCTCGCTCGTCAGCTCATTATTATTCCTTGCATTGCTTTGCTGTCCACAGTTTTATTCTTTAATCAACTGTATATGGAGTACAAATGTACATTTTCTTTCCTGTGGTTTGCATTTGACGCATTTCTTACTGTATCTCACGAGAATCACTCCAAAAAGCTATTTTCTTCAAGTTTCTGCATCTCCTTTTCAACCCAGTCACTGAAGACATTTAAATCTTCCTCTTTCCTAAATTGTCTTTTCTTTCATCTTTTTTTTATCCAGCTCTTCCTTTTCCCCATCTGCCGGTGTCATCTCTGCCAAGTGCAGTCAAGTGAAGGATGTTGGCTTGAGGAGGAACGTCAGCAGGTGCTCACTAAGGAGTCCTTGAGCGTTAGCATCTGGTGCTTTCTGCGGGTCTCAATGCTCTGTACAAAGAATGGCAGCAATTATGCTGTCCTTGTATACGGTGGCCCATGTCATGAGCGCATCGTTTTTCAGCATGGACTCTATAAGCTGAACCAAGTTCACCGTCAAAGGCACGACATTTCTAACTGTTTTGACTGCGGGCTGTTTTCCAGTGGCTGCTTCCTGTCATAAAACCCCGGCTCTGGCTTCGGATATCTGCCGACAACAGTTCTAATCTCGGCTTAGCGGAGAAACAACTTGATTTGATTGTACAGATGACTGCAACTTTATGCCCCATCACGTCTAAGAGCCTCGGAGTGTAGCTGCGCCTGGAGAGTCATCCGTGCATGAAGGGAGAATCGGTTTGACAAGAGTTGGATTCCTGATGTCCATGACCCTCTGCTCTCTGACAGCGGGCCTTTTCCAAAAGGATCCATGCTCTTTAGATTTGTTCCCATTACAACTACAAGCTTCCATTTTGTATTGTTTATGCAATAGACCAACACAAAGTAATGCAGAATCGTGAAGTGGGAGGAAAAACTCCAAAAGTAACATAGCTGAGCTGTCAGCTATGTTACTTGGTCTTGGGTTTGTTCACTGACATTCTCAAACATTTTTAGACGTTTTAGTTTCGAGGAGCACCTACCTTGAAGGAGAGGATGCAGCCAATGAAGAGCAGGACTGCAAAGACTAGGCACATATTGTTTGTGGACATGATGTCCTCCTTGTAAGGGAATGTCCCCGGCTGGACAAGACGCACAGAGGAAGAAAAAGAAATCAAGAACAAAAAAGGCATCTTTAAATCAATAAGGTCACAATGATCACCTAATCTGCATGGCTAATATTTAATTTTATGTCTTAATTTCACTAAATGATTCTACAGTTATAAAAACTGCTGTCTGACTGCAGTTTAAAACATAACATAAGAACCTCTAGAGAGGGTGCTTAAGATTTACTGAGCTGCTGCTCACCAGCTGTTGAAGGTAGTCCTGCACAGTGTTGGGATAAACCACCACACTAATGGCCACCAGTGTGTTAAGGGCAAAGTCGAAGATCTGGTAGCAGAAGAATGGAATGATCCAAGCAGCATGTTGCTACGAGAGAGAGATTAGGATTAAATAGAAAAACTCATTTTCTGTAAATCCAGATTGGGGTCTGTTTCACGTTGGCGTTGCGTGTTCTACCTTGTAAGCACCATATGTTGCCATGCCGCATATAAGAATCATGAGAAGGGATATTGCAGTTGCAATGCAAATATCTGCAGGAAATAAAAGCGAAAAACAAAAAAACATTAGAAAAACAGTTTACAGATGAAAAATAATAAATTCATGCCTTCTTAAAGACTGACTCAAGATGTTGCATGTTGGTGATCAACCGGAAAACACTGTGATTTGTGTAATTAACACTGTAAACATATTTCATTCTGAAACACTTTCCTTCCTCAATACAAAGGACTAGTGTACTGTTTAAAATTTTCTGAAAGCTTTAAACGATACTTGCTGCTTTAGCATTAAAGCAAGTTCAAAATGTGAACTCATACAATTTTCTTTATTTATATTAATAAAACTCAGTTACATATATCGCTGGCAGAGTGACGACTCCTCTTTCATGAAAAATAAATAGGAAAGAATTAATGACCAATCAAGTGGAATAACGGGGTTTTTCAAACATAAGTTCATCATTATCAGGGGATTGATTGTTCTTGTTATGCATTTATTTGCTACTGATTAACAATGTACCAACAAGTTCCCAGATTTTGCATGACAAACATTTCTATGTATATGATCAGTAAAGATGGCGAAATATGGTAAAAGAAAACAAGAGCAACAAAATAAGATGTCAGACGCTTTTGTCCACACAATCCCATTGGCTCTCGGTCTTTGCCCATTGCAGAGCAAACGTGTTGGGATGGGAGTTAGTCAAGATGGCCGTTTTAATCTGAGAATTAGAGCAGTCATTTTTAATCAGCTGCCCGGGACAGTGTCTGAAGTCTTCCAGAGGCGACTGTGATGACGACAGTCGCTGCAGGGAGAGAACTGAAAATACACATCATGCACTCTGATTTGTTCTCTATGCTGCACAGCTAACACAGCTATGTCTGTGCTGAGGGCAGCACTGTGAAAAAGGAAATCTGCCAGTTGGACAGAACAGCTAGACACAAGAACCCAGATGTAGATGGCACGCAATGAGTCAGGGGATTCATCCAAGTCCACTTTTGAGTCAAAAAAACAAAACAAAACAAAAAAAAAAGCAACTTCAGAACACGATCTAGGCTTCCATATTAACCATATTAACACACAAAGCAAATATCTCCTAATCACAGACTATCACTCAACTCAAACACAAAACAAAGTCGTGGCACTTACTTGCATCGTCCATGACATCGATGTCAGTTCCCAACTCTGAGCTGGTAAGGTGATAGCGGTACTGAACTGGGTCATAGAGAGCTGACAACAAGATGAGTAGGACCACAGCATTGATTATCTGAGGGAGGATAGAAAAGAAATAACAATGGTAAACTATGGGTGAGTCTTCAGGCAGCACCTGGTACAGTAAACACATGCTTAACACATTTATAGCAGTGGTGCCAAAAATGATGGAAGGTGATGTATAAAATCTAATTCTAGTTCCAGATTAAATTTTTGGTGTTTCTTAGTTGTTTATATTGAGTCCAGATCTTACGTTTTATTTTTTAAATGTCATTCCTTTCTTTTAGTAACTCTGAAAAGACAAACCACACCTATTTTCATCCCGTCTGGATTAGTGTAATAGTCTTTATGTTAGCATTGGGGTGTCACGGATTGGTCGTCTGCAGTTGGTCCAAAAAAAAAATATATCGCACACAGACAACCAAGCATGGACATGCTCATGCCTTCAAAAGTGGAAAATAACTTTACATGCGTCTTTATCAGTATGAGAATCAGGCGAGCTACCCAGAGAGAAACCATGGGAAGAACACAGTAATTGCATTTATTTATCTAAACTGTATTGTTCAATATGATGCCAAAGTGGCCAATAATAAACTTCTAACAAAACTCATATACTTTAAAAATCACTCTTAGAATGTAATTCCTTATTTCTATCCCATGGCTCTATTTTAAAGTATTGTTAATTGTAGTGGGGTCAAACTAAATAAAAGAGCAAGGCTTTCCGAAGGTCAAGGATTTGCAAAGCTTACTGAACTATGTTTAAAACTACAAGTTAACTTATGAGTAAAAATAGAGGCAACTAACTATATTTAACCTGTTACAAATGTAGGACAAATTAAAGACTGGTTACCCAATTCGTAAAAAGAACCAAACCAGGTGAAGCTTTCTGAGAAAACTAACCAGAGTTACTTAAAATACCAAGAAACTGTCCTGGAAAGGTTTAGATTTATAGGCTTATTTTGTCTCTTACCCTGCTAGTTTTCAAACTGAAACCCAAAGGTCTTGAAGAAGAAAGAAAAAAAAAAGCCTTTTTCACAAAAAGCCAATTTTCAGAAATAGAATAAAGGTTTAACAAACCAGAATCTGTCATCGGTGTAGAATCCAGGTTTGACCTGTCCAGGTATTATAGTTTAGGAGTTTTTAAATCATGCTTTTTTATTTTTCATGAACCTAATGAAGTTTACACAACCCAAATTTTATAGAATCTATTACTGGAACAGTTTAATTTTGTACGGGTGTGAACTTTCTCGACTGTGCCCGACTTTAAAAAGGGTGTACAGGGGCCCAATCTTTTTGGGGCCAAAGATTTTTCATTTCTTTTCTTAAATAAATTCATGTCTTGCAAACATTGTACTTATTATACATGAAACTCATAGGCCCAAATCAGGTAAGTTATTTATGTAGATATAGGAATGTTTTGAATATAAATAATAGTGGTATTTGAAATGTAGAAATTTATAATACATTTTTTAAACAACTGGCGAGGAGACATATTAAATCCTAGTAAAATATTTTTTCTAATGAATAGGGCACCAAAAGTGGCCCTAACCCAGGGACCCACATCCTTCTATATCCAGCCCTGTCTCTATGTATTATAGTTTTCAAGATGCAGCCCTTTTAATTTGGTTTAGAAGCTTAAAATTTTTTGGAATTACCTATTTTAAGTTATTACAAACTTACAGAGCCCTCTAAGGGGACATTGTTTTGTTTTTTTGTCTTTTGCGTTACCTGGCAATAACTGAATACTGTAAGCCTTCTTACGGTGACCATCATACTTTCTGCTATTATATAAAGTTTTCGTAAGGTTGTTCCATGTATGTTAATATCTCGTTGTGAAACATCTTAAGTGTTAGATATTTTTCTTTAGGATAGAAATGCACCACAAACCTATGATATAAACGGAAACTTTCCGTAAGAATGAAAGAAATAAAAAAAAAAATTGGACTACTTCTGAGTCATCTGACAGTTTTAATTGTCTTTTTTTTGTGTCGATAGTCTGAACTGTTTAAATTGCCGTTTCCATCTCAACCAGACATAAACACGCAGTGAACAAATCGATTTTCAATCGGTTTTTTGGCACCAAAGAGTTAACAATCAACACGTCTTCACTGAGGCTCTTCGAATGTGCAAATATTTGAAATTTTAAACTGAGATTCCTGATTGTATACAAAATAGACCAGCAAATATTATTTGCGATGCAACGCAAAAGAACAATTATATTTTACACCTGTCCCCTCGAGGGCTCCCTACAAAAACACTAAATATATAAAGACTATATAGATATATATATATATATATATATATATATATATATATATATATATATATATATATATATATATATAAAAGACAGTGTTTTATAGAATCTGTAATGAGTGTATAACATTACAGGTGAAATGTGATTTTACATTTCGAGCTAGCGCGGATAGCAGATGGTTTAACGGAGGGAAACACCTGCGAGGCGGATGCTAACTTCGTCTAACGGTCGCTTCAACTCGTTAAACCGAGGGAATCCGAAGCATTTCAAAGTAGAAAAAAAACAACAACAACAACAACTCACCGGCAAGTTCGCTTAGCAGCTACTACCCAACTTGGGAAACATTTCACTGACCCGCCCTGCTACACATTCGGCGCCCCACAGAGTAAGTAACAGGGAAAAGACTGGACCTTACCATGTACCATATTCCCAGAATAATGGTGCCCGTCCGTACATGGCAGCAGAGGCAGCAGCTCGTCGAGTACCACCGGTCCCACGGCGAAATCATCTTTCACTGACGCTGTGGAGTTTTTGTTTATTTTCTTTAGCGGTTAATTCATGAATGCTGCTGCCCGACAAAAAAAAATATATATCAAAGCTACTCTAGGCTACAGTGTCTGAAGCAGGTGAAGCGGGAGGCGCAGCATCCAGTGGACGTTTGAACTGTTTTTTTTTTTTCCACAGTGTGGAGTCGTGCGAGCGGAGAGGCAGAGAGAGAGAGAACCGTTAATCTGGTTTATCCTTCCGTCACGTGACCAGGGAGGATTTTTTTTTTTTTTTTTTTTAAGGGTCAAAATGAGAGAAGAATGATGATGATGAAGGATGATGATCATCATCATTATGATGATCATCATAATAATCCAATATGTTAAAAATGACAATCCAATATGTTAATTTTAAGCTTTCTCGTTATGTTTTATTTCCATTTCTCCTTTTAACATAAACAGAATCTTGTAAAAGCGGTCGTGCTTATCGAACGTTTCATATTTGTCATTTTACAAACACATTTTTTTTTTAAATGCTTTTTCTAGAGGGGCGGTTACTGCGAAAACCAACACTTTCCCAAAATAGCTCTAGTTCGGTCAGTATGCTTTGACAGCGACTGTGAACATCTGTTTTCAAGTCTTGCAACACATTCTCAACTGAATTTATTGTACTATATGTCTGGACTTTGGGTTATTTTAAAAAAAAAATTTCATTCTTTGATCTGAACCACTTTGTTGCAGTTCTGATGTTATCTAATTTCTCTTTCCATTAACTTTGACCAGCTTCTGTGTCCTTAGAGTACTTGGTGAACTAAACTACAAACATACATAAAAACACATATTAAATTAATATTTTCAACAGTAACATGAGTACACAATGCTACAGAAGGTTAATTTTCCCCTCAGAGAATTTTTTTATATATACATATTTTTGCTCACTTAATTGTTTCACATTTTTTAATAACAGTAAAAGATAACATGAGTAAATACAAAAAACAGTAATCAAATTATGATTTCTAAAATCAGTCCAAACTAGGTCACTCCAAAACTTAATCTTGTTTTGTTTGAGGTTTATGAAGATGAACATGCTCATGTGCAATAGATCATTGTTATGCTGCATAATCCCAAGTCCCAAGTATTCTTTAGTTTAAGTGTACAAATTGACCTGAACACATCCAGGATTATCTGATGCAGTACGAAGTTCAAGGTCCCACCAATTGCTGCTAGCTGTCCAGCAGCCTTAGACCATCACTCTGGGATGTTTTTAGGTTTTCTTTCTGAAAAGTCTTATTATTACTCCAGCAGTGGTACACGCCTTCTACAAGGTTCAGTTTTTGTCTCATCAATCCACAGAACATTTCCCGCTGGGTATCCATTCCTTCATATGTTTTTGGGAAATGGGAGATGGGTTTTGAGTTATTTTGGTTTCCACCATTCAATCATTAATATCTGAGTCGTTGATAAACTCTTGAAATCTTTTTGGTAGACCAGAAACTCCTTGGAAGGTTCACCACCGTTTCATTTTGTCCTAATTTGTGTATAATAGCTCTCATGATGATTCACTGGAATGAAGTATTGCAAATATTTTCTTTTCCCTTTCCTTTGTTTCTGATCTGTTTTTGAATATTTTTAAATCATGGTATGTGTTGGTGTTGGTTGTTGAGATTTTTAAGTCTTGTTGTCAGACAGGCACTACTTGATTCTACAAGTAAGGCAGTCTTCAAGCTTATGTAGTGAAAGTAAACTAAATAATGTTTTTGGTAACCTCTAATTCATGATTTAACTAACCAACATGGTTGCCTTTTTCCATTGAACCATGTAAGTTTGGATCAAAATTTTCCCTTAATAAAATTATAACTTGAAAATTGCATCTTCAATTTACTCTGAATATATTTATCTGATTTTAAAATGTGTTTAAGGATCCAAAACATATAAGTGTAAGAAAAAAGCATATGTAATTTGCATGGGAGCACATTCTTTTTAATGGTACTGTTCATAAAACTCCCAGTCTACAGAAGAAAAAGCTAGAACAGAGTTATCACTCTTCTTCATTTACTTTGCCCCTAAATCACTTCCAAACAGTCTCTCAAAGATATTTTAATTTTCGGAACATCTGAACTGAGGGATTAGACTTCATTTCATGTCAGTCTGTGCAGATGGCCTAAACCAAGCCGGACAGCTGGGCCACCAGTAAACACAGGGCTAAGCTCTGTTAGGTGAACTGCGTCATACTCAGATTGGGGATTTTCCTCTTCTGAAATGACATAGCTTCCTCTCTAAATGCTCAAGCACAATTCAAACATGTCAAAAGTTCAAGTCCATTTTTCTGCTTTCATATTTTGAACCGCTGCATAGCAGAGACGGGGCTCCAACGCTGCAGTCCAAACTCTTGAAATTATTTCTCTCAGTTATCAGAAATGGCAAAAAACAGATATTACTAGATACTTTAAATCTAGTTAATATCTAATATCTAAATATTTTAAATTCAGTTCATAACATCTGTTGCTTTTAATCGGTGAGACTTCTGAGTTTCAGGCATCATAAGAGTGGAACTCCATTTTTACAAACGCAACAGGAGGAGTCCATTTTTGAGCAGTCAGCCATTACAGCGTGACCTCTCACTGTTAGAATATGCTGTGATGATCCACTGTGGTGCAGCTGAATGCACATAGAGATGTTGGAGATTGTAAGAGATTAAAAGCTGCTAAATCCTAAATGAACTAAGAGATAAGAGTGAGAGAGAGAGCCGGTGAGAGAGAGAGCGACAGAAAGAGAGAGAGAGAGAGATGCAGTAAAGGGGGTCAGGCTGTGTGAGTAACATGCCACGCGACTGCCTCAGCACATTGACTGAGGCAGCAGTTCGGCCTCGGGAGGGGAAGAGCGTGGCTGCTGACATAGATTTGCGCCAAAACATGTCGACAGTTTTAGCTTATTTAGTTTTTTCATATTTATGTTGTGAAGTGGCATAATTTAAAATAAAAATTCAGAAAAAATTCTAAACACAGGTTTCCCTCCTTTTGGATTTGGCACAGCAATGGAAAATGTATTTATTCTGACTCATTTGCACATCAAAGACTCACATTGAGCTTCACACAGTTGATCATGACATACTGATAGAATGGAAACGTAGGGGAGATTCTCTTGTAGGCCACTAAGATGTGTCAATCTTATCTAATATTTATATATCTTCCTACCTTAACATGTATCCTGATGATACATAAGTTTATACACATAACCACAGTCCCTTAGTCACCAAGTAAGCGTGACACTAATATATTTCTTGCTATTGATGTTCTTTTTGTATGCTTGCGCTTCTATTTTAATATAAACCACTTTCAAATAGCCTCCTGGGCGAATCGTGCTACACAACTGAACCTGCCTTGCCAGACCAGGGGTGCCAACAAATGCGGAGGGGGCTGTATCACATGTCAAAATCAGGCACAATAAAATCCACAAAATGATATGAAGCATTTCTCATTTAATTCTTTCCAGAACAAACATAGAAAGATCATTATGATGTCCTTAACAAAATCATCCAAGATTTTTTAGACACAACTGTATAAATACAAGAAATAATTTTACTCATTGGTAAAAAGGGAACAAAATGGGCACCTGAATCCACAGTGTAACATCATTTCAGACCTACATACATTAATCAACACCAGTCAATTAACATTTTAATATTTCAAGAGTAATTCAAGAGTCAAGAGAGAGAAAAAAATGGATGCCCATAAAAAGTAGGAAGTTTGCAAGTTTTCTTCTAACATAAAGCTGTTACGGTATTTATAACAAGAGGTACTCTAGAACAAAATAGTTAAAGTAAAAAAAGACTGGTCTTTTGTCTCTTTTTCCCCCCCACAAATACTATTACCAAAGTCATGCAAAAAAAAAAAACAACGAAAAAAAAACCTGACATCAAAACTTGCAAAAGGATGGAAGCTAAAGGATTCCAAGAAACTTTCTATACGGCAGATTAAGGCAATAGAAATAGATTTCTTTTAAATGTATACGCTCCAACAACTTGAATGAAGAGTTCAAACCGCTTCATGTCACAAAGCTCTTTTTCATTCGTTTTTTTTATTTTTTATTTATTTAGTTAATTTAAAAAAAAAAAAAATCTCCTTCATTCTTGGGAAGAAAAAAAAAGTTTCACATTCGGCAAAAAAAGTTTAAAAACAGTTCATTCGCAATAAAAAGAAACTATACAGGTTTCTGCACAGTGCAATCACAAACTAGAAAAAAGCCCTTACAATCTATACATATGGCGTGGCTTTTTCTAGGAAAAAACTGGAAGAAATCCTTGTAAAAAGTCATTTAGAGAGCAGAAGAACACATTTTAAAAAAGCATACAAGCTACTTAGAAAAGGACAGACTTAATCATAATGACAACTGATGAAAAAATAGAAAAACAGCATTTACTGATGTTACTGTTTCATTGCCTTGACGCCATCAACCTCAAGCCTCAGTTACAGTGCCTCCTGGTGGCTTCTACCAGTCACTGCAATCTCAAGAAAATTTAATTTGTCAAAATGCAGCAAATTTCAATCTAAATTTCAATATATTGTAAATGCAGCTAAAGCCAAATATACTTATTGAACAAGAACTGCTAGGCGGAAATAACTCTGAACTTTCTGCAGACGTTTTAAACTCCCGATATATCAAGACCATATTCATTTGAAAATCCGCACAATGGATGGTTTGAACATGAAGAATGTCAAGGAATGTCATAAAGGAATCATGAAATCTACATTTATAGAAGATCATATATTGTAAGTGCTTTTTTTCTTTTACTAATTACCCTTACTGTCTAAAATAGTCAGGTTGGAATGCTTTAACTTACAACATTTAGCTGCAATTAAACGATGCGAGGAAAAATGACACGCTTGATTTAGAGTAAGAGTTAAGCAGTCTATATCAAACATGAAAGCATGAAATATTAAAGAGTTCATTGAAATGTTCTGCCCTTTCTAGCAAAGCAAATCAAGAAGGTGTAGAACATTCAAGAAGTTTTCCACAGGTATTCTCTAGTTCAAAGATTACCTAAAAATGTGTCTCCTTTTCCAGTCAGACGGCTACATTCAGTCATTATAGGCGTAAATGTTAGGATAATGTTGGGATTTTATAGACGCTATAGAAACAGCACCATGTGTCCATACAGCAGGGAGCTTTGATTCAATTACCCTAAGACTTAGAAGCTTATGGTTGAATTTACCATAGGATAAAAATTATACATACTGGGTCACATATATTTTTTCTATATGTCACCCCACTAATATTTGTTTAAAATCCCTTTGCAAGTTGCAGAGAAATCACAGCTTCTGGCATATTTCTGGCTGGATGTTAGACTACTCATCCCAGCGCACGCATAAAAATAAAAATGAATGGATTAAGCTGTCTGCAACAAACTTCTGAAACTGACCTCAATTTCAACCTCATTACAAATTGATGGACTATGCTGATCTGTTATCAGAAAACCAACAACATAAAAAGAAACCTGTGATTTCTGTTAGGAAGAATTATTAAACTGGTTGACTGATACTAAAAACATGCAGTTTTCTGTTTTTTGCTAGTGGATTCAAATTAACATATTAAAAAGGGGAGAACATAAATATTTGAGTTTGCTTTTATCATTTTTGGAAAAATCCTCCAAAATTCAATCATGTTCACTAAAACCTTGTGTAAAGGCTGGACTTTGTAGACAAGAACAGTTCAAATCAATCATTAAAGGTACAAGAATAGGTCAATTAAGTCCATAATGAATGCATGTAAACTTCTGAATGGAACTGTAATATTACAATAAAATGGTGTTGAATATATCCTATTACTTTCTGTTAAAGAATTGAGAATATTTTTTTAACTAACAAGAAACATTTGTGCGAAACAGATAATCTATGAATGTGTAACGAAACTCTTGAGTCCGTTAGTGAACATCTGGGCTCTGCTTTGTTAGATTCAACCAAAATCTAAACAGATCCTTCTACCTTCAGCACAAAGCATTTCAGTAAATCACAGAGAGGGAGTGGAAGAGCAACAAAAGCAAAGTGCATCATTTAGGGCGACCAGCCTAACTCAGACTTTGCAAGACAGAAAAAAAAATGAATTAAAACCCACGTTGTAGTTTTTGGGTTGATAATTACACACACTCCTACTGGATAAAAAAAAAAAAAGATGGAAATATACTTGCAAAACTATTAAACATGTAGCATTACTGAAATCCCACCCGAAACTCTGCCTCTGGTTGCAGTTTAACAAATAGTGCAAAATTAGTTACAATTAGCAGTCCATAGGACCACATTTCACAGCTATACAGCAGGTTAGATCTGCTGCTCGCTGTCCTCTTGTCGCTATTAAAAAATTACACATCTAAGACAGAAACTGTACCTGGTAATTATTGCATGAGACACTCTTAATCATTTGCATAACATTTGTATAGACTTGTGTTGTTCCTTCAAGTTTCCCTTCTGACCTTTTTCTTCTGGGAGGGCTTCTGAGGTTCGACGGTTTGCTCAGTCTTCTCTGTCAGAAGGCAAAACAACAGAGGTCAGTTTAGAGTAAATTTTTTAGCATATATGGAAAGAAGAGAAAATTGCTACTACACTGTGATTAATGGAGCCTGAACTCACTCTGAGAGGATGATATGCTGGTATTCTGTGAATTTAGCGGCACGGCAGGATGCTCTGGGACTTTGGTTGCTGCGCTGTGTACAGAAGCTGCACTTGGAGTCTATAATCAAACAATTACAAGAAAAGTTACAAGAAAACAAGTACTTTTACACATTAATCTGATTTAAATATTTTAATTTTAAAAAAGTATTTGTGTTGCATTTCCTACTTGAGCATCAGCTGCAGGCTCCTCTTCTGCTTTCTTCTTCTTTTTCTTCTTCTTCTTAGACTTGGCCGCTCCACCTGAGGGATCATCAGTGTCCTTCTCATCTTCTGATACCTGCCATAAATTATTATTATTTTTTTAAATCTTGAATTCTACATAAAACAAAATATCAAAACAAGGGTTTTGACATGGAATCATGGATAAATATTAGGGGTAAGTTTTGATAAAGGAAAAAAGTGCAATAATTAAATAAACCACAATGTGAAATCCAAGTCTATAATCCTTTGAAGTGAATTACTGAAATAAATTAACTTTTTAAAAATATTGTAAGACACAGCTGTTAAATATACAAGGCAAAAACAATTACCAAATGCCCCAAAAGGAATGCATTTAGATTTTCCCCTACTTTCATCAAGTTATTTACTTCTCCTTTGCAGACCAAGAAAACACTCTTATTTAATTCTGAAATATTTTCATAAACAAAAGTGATCAATCTTATTTTTAGTCTCAAACGGTCTGTTTCACACATGGCCAGTAGGGGGTGCTGTTTAACACAAAACGAAAAAGTTTAAGAATATTTTTCATTTTGAAGTAAATTTACAAACATCTCAACTGCAGCCTGGAACCTCAGAGCCCCTCATTTGCATTGGTGATTTCTTTATTATTCTATGTTCATCCATGCAAGTGTCTCTACTTAAAAGAACAGGAAACAAACAAAGCATTCAGTACCAGTTCCTTTCTGCTGGTTAACCAAACTAGAGCTTAACCATGAACCCAAAACCGAGATATGCGCAGAGCTACGACTTGTGAGTGTTCATATATAGTATGAACAACAACAGCTGGAGTGTATTAAAGTATAAAACCTTGGGCTGATCCTTCTGCAGGGTTGCTGCTGCTGCTGCTACAGCAGGAGGCTGTTCGTAGTTTCCCCAGTGCTCCGCTGGGGCATTCCAGTCAGAGGAGGAATCTGCTGCTGTCCCCTCTGGAAAACATGTAGCAGAGGGCTGCAGGTTAGACATCAGAAAGAAGAACAAACAGATCCTTTATAAACAAGCTGCAGTCACTTATATGGCTGTGCTCTGAAGGAAGATATAGTGGCTACTCACTGACTCCTGACCACTGATCATCAACAATGGTTTGGTTGGCCCACTGCAACTTAGCTGAATTTGATAATGGATCTAAGAGAGAAAGAGGTTTATTATTATTAATTTCGTAAGGCTATCAAATCTATTCTGGCTCTTTATGAAACTCTTTTTATTTCCTGGACAGAACAACCAGGAAGTAGATATGATCAGTTGGCACCAACCTGCCGAGTTCAGCTGCAGCACAGAAAAGGGCATTGTCTTCATCTTCCCGTCCATGCTGCTCCAAGCGGCTGCTGACAACACATGGAGACAAAGATATGGTTGGAATGCTACTATGATTTATTTATGTCAATAGCAGAACAACAGTCTGCTAAGTTATCAATTGTACTTTTAACTAATTCTTAAAAAAAAAACCTCCTCCAAAGTTGCTACGGATGCAATACTTTGTCAATTATTATCATCCTATTAGAGTTAGAAGAGATTTAATAAGTCACAAAGCCACAATCTGAATGGTTATTCAGCACTCCTTACTATTGACACCCCTAAATAAAATCCAGTGCAATGAAATGCCTTCAGCGTTATAAGAAATCCCGTTAACAGTTTGTACTTTGGTAAGCTAAGACACAAACTGAATATTTTTTGCCTATATGTTGCGGTGGAAAAACTACCACATCATGTTGAACACACCATCCACGGTGTAAAACGGTGGCGGCAGCATCATGCTGTGGATATGCTTTTCTTCAACAGGCAAGTCCAGCAAAAAGAAAAACTGTAAACGGCTTCAAGACTTTGGACTGAAGCCATTTACTGAGTGTTTAGAGTCGACTCTAAACATGGCAACCTGAGCAATTTTCGATCAAAGCCTGTTCAGTCCAGTCAAAATCCAGACCCTAAATCTTACTGACAATCGCACCAAAACTTGAACACGCTTGTTCACAGATTAACTCAGTCATTTAATCTGACTGATACTGAGCCATAAGAACGGGTAGTGTCTAAGCGGCTTTAAGAAAAATCACATGCCACACTTTTCAGTTTGTAAAAAATATTTGAATCATGTGTGACTTTTCCTATTTCTGTTTATTCTGCATTTGTATTAATAAAGTACTTTTGAATTGAACTGAATTACGCACCACTTTGCTGATCCGTCTCATAAACTCTTGATACAATATGTGAAAGTATACGGCAGTGCTTCTCAATACCAGTCCTCAGGCCCCCCTGCTCTGCATGTTTTAGACGTACCTCTATTCCAGAGCAGCTGATTCAAATGATTGCATAACCATCAAGTGCTGCAGAAGCTTGTTAATCACCTACATATTCAATCCAGGTGTGTGGCAGAAGGGAAACACCTAAAACATGCAGGGCAGGGGGGCGTGAGGACCGGAATTGAGAAACACTTGTATACGGGAATAACAATGGTACCTTGAGACTCCTGAGCCCAGGGTCGGGGGTCAGACTGGGACCTGTACTGTGCAGATGGAGGTACGGAGCTCCACTTCTTTCCTTCCACAGAACCAGCTTGACCAGTAGCCTTTAATGGAACATCAGACCAACCTTCACCGTTGACTGTAGGCTCTGCTCTCCATGCAGAGGAAGCTACAAAAAGAAGTAGCAAAAAACGGAAATGCATGACTTGCGATACTGCTGCTAGACATCCTGGGTTGCATTCAAAGCATCTTTATGTTAGATAAATATGCTGTTAAACTGGTGTTTTGTGCAGTTTTAATTGTTGCAAAACTCAAAATGAAACAAAAGAATTTCAAGTCTAATGTTTATTTGTTTCCTCTTAAATTTATCTCCCACGACATTAAGATATAACAGGTCAAAACTTATTAAAAAACATACAGAACAGACTTACAGTTCAATGCTCTGCCTTTCCCACTGGCTCCGTCTCCCTTTGTGTTCGGTCTCGAATGCTGGTTTTCTGTTTCACATACAGACATACTTTGCGACATCGTACTCAATATACAAAGCTTGTGTTAGCGAGTATAAACAACCACTTTAAACTTGTGTGTGGCATCAAATTCTCTTATTGAAACAAATGAGAACAATGAATTTGGTCTTCAGGGGATGATTACCGTTGTTTCCTCGCTTCTTTTTGTTCGTTGCTGAGGCTGCAGGTGTTTCGATGTGGGCCTGGGAAGCTTTGTCGCCTCCCGGGCTCCCAGAATCCTCTGAACCTTTGTCTTTCCTTCGCTGTTGCCGCTTCTCTCGATTGCTGACTTTAGTCTCCCATGCACCTTGGAGAAATACAGACGAAGCAACAAGGAATGATTAAACAACTGCAACTTTCTATAGGAATAAACTTTTTTTAAGACTTTTACTAATTTGCACAAGTGCATTGTAGAAGTATTGGAGAGCCTCTGTGAACTTTAATCCACAAATGAATTTAGGGTCAGACTTTGATTTAAATCTTTCCATTTTTTTCTGATTGTATGTTTAGAGTATTCGTCCTGTTAGTAGGAGAAT
Source organism: Alfaro cultratus (assembly GCA_903066825.1). Taxonomy (NCBI): domain Eukaryota; kingdom Metazoa; phylum Chordata; class Actinopteri; order Cyprinodontiformes; family Poeciliidae; genus Alfaro; species Alfaro cultratus. The sequence continues at coordinate 49,937 of CAEFZX010030431.1, read as the reverse complement.
CTCTGAATAATGTTAGAATGTTATTCTTGCCTAGTCTGTCAGTTTAGGTGCTACATTGGATATTTAAAAGTTGAAATTTTGTTTCATAACCTAACATTCCTAACTTGTATTTTTTCTGGGGGGGTTTTCACTAACGTTCCCAAACAAACCTCCGAGGTACTTTTAAGATTTTTTTTTTTGTAAAAACCTTTGAACGGCTTACAATGTCTATCATTTAAAATCTCAATAATATGCTTTGCAGTTCAAGTGTAGGTGGAATATCCCTGCATATTACAAGGGGCTAGACTAGGCTAACAGTATAAATGGCTTGAAAGTGAGAACCCCTCCTGTGGAGACGCACCATCATCAGGTTCTTTCACGTCACTCGTGGGCAACACCTGAACTGGTTTCACATCTGTCTTAGGCTTCTTCTTGTTTTTTTTCACCTGCACCGGGGGCGGCACCTCATGCACCTGCACCTCAACAACAAAAAAAGTTTGATTATTGTCTTCAGAAGCGATAATTAGACCATTACAAGACAAACCATCAAATAAAACTTGTAGCTTACTTGTTCAACAATAACAGTTTCGATTCCGGTTAATTTTGGTCTTACCTTAACAGCTTTCATTTGTGTAGCTGTTTTTGAAGCTGCTACAATCTGTTTGACTTCCTCTTGAGCAACGACCGGCGGCTGTCCATTGGACTGAATCTTCTGTAACACAAAGACATGAAACGAAACACAAGCTATTGTTAGTTTGCTTTGTAAATACATTTGCTAATCAAGCTACGTCATGCAACATAACACTGTTAAAGCTGACAAAGTGAAGTAAATAACACTGATGATCACTTCCTCAGTGCACTGACAACAAGCTAACACTTTGTGCTAAAGCAGCAGCAGAAACAGCTAAAAGTACAGATTTAAGAGTTTAACATTGACCAAATGTAATGGTTGAGTCAGATTATATCCAAAATTGCAGATCTTGTCGGTTGTTCCCAGTCTACAATGATCATCAGCTATTAAAAGTTATCCAAAGAAGGAACAGTATGAAACCAGCCATAGTATTGTGATGAACATGGAGAAACAAGGCTGGCACATCTGGCCCTATCCAACGGATGAAGTACACAGTGCCTCACTCTTGCTTCTTACTTATGGGGCTTCATGACTGAAGGCCAGTCAGGGTCATCATCAATATCTGCTGGATGCAGTTTTTGGTCAACTGTGATATATAAGGCAATTTGCATTAAAATCCTGCATGCCAATATCATATTTTGTCGATTTGGATTGATTTTGACTGTCTTTCATGCACACCTGTTACAGATGGTGATCAATATCCTAACATTGGCATGATAGATAAGGATTCACTGCAACTGATGACAAGTTCTCAATTATCTGTGCAAATGTATTTCAGGACGACTTTACTTTTTTGCATGGACTTAAAAAAGAAAAATGATGAAGGATTCCTCAACTCTATTGAATCACTGAGGACTTTTTCAAGAGTCTTATCTGTGTAAATATTTATCTCAATTCATAAAAATAGAAAGGTACTATTAATCATAATCTCGTTCTTATTACATAAAGGAATATGTTGCTATAGGAAGTAGGTAGGATGTTTTATTAATGGAGGCTATCACTACTGGGCGCTATAACCTAATCAATGACGTGTCAGTTAGCAACACGTAGCTAGTTAGCATATCTCATTTTTTTCAACAGAAATTGTATACGTTACAAATTAACTAAGTCATGGTAGGTAAAATTATTGTTTTTTGTAGTTTGTAATTCATCTATGAACACAAAGTGAGCGTCAAGCTCATGCTTAGTTTATTATATGGAAGGCAGCTGAGGTAAACTAGCGTAAAATGGTAGCTGTTGTAAACAAATATAGCTATATTTACTTTTATTTATTTTTCTCCACAAGAGAGAGCATGTTTAGTAAAACACATTGAGGAAAATCGCTTGTTTCATTCAGCCATTGAGATGAGACATCTCATTCCTACTTCCTCACCTTGTCGCCGGTTTTCTTTCTGTTTCTCTTTTTCGGCTCCTCCGGTTTGACGCTTTTATTATTAAAGCTGGCCTTTCCCGTCTCCTCGCCGCCTTGGCTCACCTGGGAAGCCCGCTTTTTGCCGACCAGTCGCCCTCCGCCGGCGCCGCAGAAAGCGGCCCAGGACGCCGCGAGCAGCAGCGGCAGCAGCAGACCTACCGCTGCCGTTGACAGGATGAGCCAGCTCGGGTAAAGCTCGGGCTTCAGACCCAGATCCACTCCGAACTGGGCCCGAACCAAGCCTTGTCCCGAAGACACCAGCTCCCGTAAACGGCTGGAGAGCAGCTCGGCTTTCTCCAGCGCGAAACTCCATGAGTCCCCTGCCATGTTTGACAAAACAAAATGCGAACAAACCACACTAGCTGTTAGCTTTCATTTTACTCCGCATCCGAGTATCGGAGGAGTGGCTAATCTAATCTCGCTGCAAGAAATCAAAACTCCATTCACAGCACTTAAAGATACTGTCCACTGGAGTTTTTTCACTCCATTAACAAACACCCACTAATAATACAAACACAGTTAAGTAGTAAAGTACTGAGGTATACCCATAGATTTCACAAATGTAAAATAAAAAGCAAACTCAAGGGGGGAAAAAACATCTAACACTCTGCTTTATTTGTATTTGCGTTGATGACATCACAAGAGGCTCAATAACTAAAATGGTCGGCGGCCATTAAACTCTTTATAACTCGAGTTACAATTCACCAAATTACAATAGGCAATTTATTAAAAAAGCAGAACTTACATAAATAATTTGTACTGATTTTACAGAAAATTCTGGACATAAGCTTGACATGCTGTCTAGAAATCCAATTACTTGACTCATGTACAACAGAAATATTTACCACCAGTCTTTCACTAAATGTTGGCGCAGGCTCTACCAAAAAGCACACAAGCAGCATTTTTTCCAACAAAACTTGATTTTTATTTGCAAACTATATTTCACTGAATATAAAAGTCTAAAACAAAACCAAGCAAGCCATGACCCAGAGCACCACACTGCATGAGGCGTAGTCTTGTTTAAAAACCACAGCTTAATGTAAAATGAGCTGGGATGTAATCATCTTTGAAGACTCGTGCATAATTTATGACCATAGAAACGCCAAGTACACTGTTAAAGTGAGTAAACCAAATGAAACCCAACAAAAAATGCTTTCAGGATTTGGTTTGTTTTCCATACTGCCTTTATAAGTTGTTAATCGTATAAATAAGTAATAGCAAACGGTAACTTTCCAACATAATGAAAACTGATTTAATCTAATAAAAGGAAACATATCAAAACTTTAGCATGTTTTACCAAATTTCCACTTTGCCAAAAAAGAAAAACAAAAACATAAATAGATCAAACATAACAAATAGTCACAAAAAAATAAAGTATGCCTTCTTTAATTTCTAAGGCTAGACACCATTAAATGTAAACCATCTTTGCCTTAGTAAATGTTAAAAAAATTATACAAAAAAATCCCAGATAAACAAGAAATGGCTTCACTTTTATTATACAAGCAATATGTCATATTGCATATTATTATGTCATATGTTGTTTATCTGAGGTTGTATTTTTCCAATTTAACACCTATTAAGAAGTTTTTGTTTTGTGTGGATAAAGAAAACTTCAAATGTAATTCAGGGAGTGGTTGCTTTGTGAAAATCAGGACAGTAATGACAGTGTTCCCTTGGTTTCAGAAGTCTGCGTCCAGAGTGAATTCACTGTCCATCATGCTCGACATCACTCCGAATCTCTGGTACTCTGCTACTCTTTTCTCAAAGAAGTTTGTTTTTCCCTCAAGAGAAATGGACTCCATGAAGTCAAAAGGATTTTCCACATTGTAAACCTTTTAAAGAAAAAGGAGGAAAAGAAAGACATTTTTCCACCGATTACACATTTTTCATTAAAAAAATAAAATACCCAAGTGTGTAAATCCCATCTCATTATTGGGGGGGGACCATAAACAGGAACATTTCTTAAGAGCAATTTTGGGGGGGTCGGCGAGGTTCCATTGAAATGTAACGTAAAATGTGGTTTAAAACGTTTTTGAACCACATTCAAGCTGCAGGACCAAAAATGACTAGTAGTGCACATCAAACATGTTTTAGTCTCAGTCAGCAGCCTGCAGACAAGTAAAACTAAAATTCAAATGTTGCTTAGATACGAGTTTTGTTCAGTCTGACTGATCTAATTTCTGCTACACCTTTACAAAGATTTAAGGCACTAAATACAAAAGCTTTAATGAGTAACTCCTCTTAATAAAATTCCTCATAAACATTGATTTATTGAACTGGCTCCCAATACAATTTATGGCCTATTTAAATTATAACTTGTTAAATTGCTTTATTTTTAAGCCTTTTTTAGTTTTGGCATGTCCTGAATATCTGGGGAATATCATAACTTAAAGGCAGCACTTAAAGCACAAGAGTTTATATAGAAAAATATTGAGATTTTATTTAGTGCTTTTAAAGGCTCTACATTGAAGACAGAGAGAAATAAAGGCATAACTTTCTGTTTTCTCTATCTGTTCTCGGCTCCCACACAGAGCTGGGTCCACTTGCTCAGCCCCTCCCTCCCGTTTCAAACTCTTCTAATTTAACTAAAAGTTAAAGAGTTAAATATGAATGAGATGTTTGCTACCTTTAACAAAAAAGCTCAAGTCTATGAAAGCAGTGTAGCAGTTTTGCTAACATGGCAGCTTATCATGATTCAGCCAAAGCAATGAAATAACAAACTGCAGTCTGATTTTTATTGTTAATGTGTTTCTTCCCACTGAGCAGTGAAAGTAAATAAAATGTTTATATGTCTTTTGCTGTAAGTATTTACCTACTGTAGGGCTTTTTTATTTGTGATGCAGAGCGACAGCTGACAGGTAGCTCCTCCCTGCCCTTCAGTTCCTCCTACACTTTGAACTGAACCATTGTTCTAATAATGGTAGGACAATTCTAGACTCCCTCTCTCCCGCCCGGGATTTACGCCTATGAAAATACCCATATTATTTAATGGTTTGCACAAGTATTTTCTTATATTTTCATTTCAGAAAAAGGACTATGACTTTTGTTACACTTCTTACAGATCAAACTGACATTATTTAGACTGCCTTAAACGTATTTTATGATTACTTGGAAGAATTACCTTAGTCAATCCAAGATCAACGAGCAGCCGGTCGGCTACAAACTCAATATACTGCTTCATGAGGCAGCAATTTATTCCAATCAGATCGACTGGTAAGGCCTCCGTCAAAAACTCCTATATAACAAAATATAAAACATTTATGAAAATACTGCAAGAAGACAAGATAAAGACACCGAAATCCTGCAACATAACATTATATTATCCACCTGCTCAATGCTCACAGCTTTGTTGATAATATCTTTGACTCTGTCCTCTGAAGGTTTTTTCAGCAGGTAGCTGTACAGCAGGCAGGCAAAGTTACAATGCAGACCCTGGGAAAAGAAAAAAAATCTTTAAACACAAGCTAGGCTCAAAGCAAAATCAAGACATAAAAACAGAAATCTATTAAAACAAAAAGTTAGTGAAAAGACATACTGATTAAATCTTTCAAATATGTAGGTTCCAGGACTTTCATCCAACTACTTGGATGAAAGTCCGAATAGTTGGACTTTCAACTATACTTGCGTAGTCAGCAAGTAGTTGTAACTTGCTGACTATGCAAGTTACAACTACACACACCAATTTAAACATTAGGTTTTTCCTCTGTTTGTGGAAGGCTTATGGAATGCCTGAATTTCTTAAACATCTTTGTTTGCCTCAGGATCTAAGATCATTTTCTCTTACCGCCCAATTATTTAATTTTCTGAAACAAAAGTTATGTAGCATGCTACAAATGCCTAAACATTTACAATGCAGTTTAAAAAGCTGTTACAAAAAGCCTAACATAAATTTGTGACCACCTCACCTCATCCCTGCTAATGAGTTCGTTGGAGTAGGTAAGGCCTGGCATGAGGCCTCTCTTCTTCAGCCAGTAGATAGCAGCGAATGAGCCTGAGAAGAAAATCCCCTCCACTGCTGCAAAAGCCACAAGACGCTCCCCTGTGGACACAGAAAAGAAAACTCCTATTGAATTACCATAAACAAGAAGTTTCTCTAGTCTGGGTTTTATGTTTCATATAGAGTTTAGTCAATAGTAGTCTTTTACTGGAAGTGTCATGGTTTACCAAAGGTGGATTTGTTGTCATTTATCCATTGGAGGGCCCAATCCGCTTTTCTTTGCACGCACGGCATGGTCTGAATAGCGTTAAACAAATGGTCCCTAAACCACAGAAAGCATCAAATTAAACAGTGACAGTGACTTTTTCTACCCTTATTGTATGCCATTTTCTGTACAGGTCGAATGAAAAAAACAAACAATCAAATCTGTTAAAAATAAACTTGCAACAATGAAATACAATCTAGCTGCTAAACAGCAAGTTGAAAGAGTGAACTGAAACTTTAAAGCATTTAGTTTCTTTGGCAGGAGTAGATCAGTGTGTCACATTTTGCCAACTCTGACTTGTCCAAATCTCTTAGACTGGAAGGATATCTCTTGTCCATGTCCCTCTTCAAGAAACCCAACAGATTATCTGACAGATCCAGTTCAGTACTTTGGCTAGGCCATTCCAAAGCTTCAATAATATGCCCATTATGTCATTCTTTTGAAGATTTGGACGTGTACTTGTACTTGTTAGTGTTTGCAGCAACTACTGGTCGACAATGATACACACTGCTGTATTCTTCCCATTATGATTTATATTTGATGTCTTTTTTGGTATGTTTTATTGTTTTTATTTTTTTTTTACTTTGATTCTTTGTCTTATAGATTTTATACTTGCTGAAACATCAATTGCCCATTTGGGGCACAAATAAATCTGAATCTACTTGGATTCACTGTGATGCTAAAAAAAATAAAACCACTCGGCTTCCAAGCAGACACGTGAGGATTTTGGGTCAAAACTGACAACAAACCACAAAGAATGATGCTGCCATCATGTGTAGTGTTATTCTGGCAATACATAGTTGTTGTTTTTAGTGTCAAATATAACTTTTTTATTGTGACCTAAAAACATAAGCTTGCTTTGTTTGTGTTTTTTATTTGAACTATACTATTTAAGTCTGACAATGAAGCTGGAGAAAGTTTTTTAATTATCCATCATGAACATCACTAAAAATGGTTGTCAGTCAGCGTGTATTCACTCTACAAATTGGTTTATTTACTGATATTTAAAAGTAAGTCAGTAATGAGACATTAATATGAAATTGCGTTTTCAAGCAATGTGTGAGAGAATAAGCTTATTTTGTCTTTTCCATGCTTTAAAATTTACAAGATGCAAGGAACAAATTGCAAAATATATATATGCAGAATGAAATCATTGCAACAGCAGGAAGATTTGTTGTCGTTCCTTATTGTTTTCTCTTTTTAATAAAAAGAAGTTAAGCTTAGGCCCTGTGGGTACATTAAAGCTGCTGCGTCTGCAGCTGAGAGTGAAGATTGCATGTCTGATTAACAGGTGCATGTTCAAGAAAAATTAGTTAGGAGTAATTTAAAACGATCTAAAGCCAAAAATAGAAAAACACCCCCACCCCCAAAATTTTCAGGCTACAGAATGTGAGACAGAATCACAGATAGGTTGCTGACCTCTCTTTCAGATCTCTGATGTAAGTGTTAATGAGCATGCTGTACATCTCTGAGTGAACGGTCTCTATCAGGATCTGGAAGCTGTAGAAGGAGCGTGCTTCAGGCAGCTGCACTTCCTGGCTGAACCTCTGCACCTGTTGAGACCAAAGAAAAAAACCGTTAAACCAAAAGGGAAAACAATCAATGTGGAGCTCACGTTCACACACAAAACAATCAGTTACTATAAAATAGAAAATGGCTTTGAAAACTGCCACCATTGGCTTGCTTACACAGTAAATCGAGTAGGTTAAATCTATAAAATAAATAGCATTTATTACAGCTAAGAAACATCCCTTCTCACCAGGTTCTCGTTGACAATCCCATCACTGGCGGCAAAAAAAGCTAAAACATGCGAGATAAAATGTTTTTCTTCAGGCTTCAAGCGGTCCCAATGCGTCAAATCTTTGGAGAGGTCAACCTGAAAAACATCAAAATCTAGTTCAGTCAGATTTGGTAAAGATTTCAGGTGAACCAATTAAATGTGTTGTTTCTTCCCAAAGTAGGAGAACTCACAGGTCACCTCAGCATGATATTTGTAGCACCACGCCAAAGGGATCATTTTTCTCAGCAGGTACAGATAATCTGGTACAAGTTTATAGGAAGGTGAATGGAGCTAACTACAGAGGATTCCAGGAAGAAAACCTGTTGGTGACTGCAAAATGCCTCAACATGGAGCAGAGGTCAACCTTCTAGCAAGACAAAGTTGACCTCATCATTCCACTATAGCCAGAGTTACAATGGAATGATGTGATCAAAGCATATTGATGTGTCAGAATGACCCAGTCAAAGTCCAGGTCAAAATCCAATTAAGAATCTGTGATTTAACTCAAACATTTATCATCACAGATGATCAGCACCTAACCTGATCTGAGGAACTTTGAGCAATTTGCAAAAAAGAATAGTTTTACTTTATGATCATACACTACTTTGTTTAGTCGACCCAATAAGATTGTGGTTGTAACATATCACAAAGTAAAAAAGGTCAAGTGGTATAAATACCTTAGTCAGTGTTTATGTAAGGACATAAGGACGTAAGGAAATGTGATAAAGCTGTTGTTAGGCACCAAAGAGTATATTCTTTAAGTCATTAAGTTATTATACATTCACATATCTATACATTTAAATTAGTTAAGATATTTAATTAGTAATTACCTCCTCCACCGTCCAGAAAGACGCCTGAGCTTGCTTGTACATCTTCCAGATATCCGGATATTGGATGGGAAAGATGACAAACCGTCTGGGATTCTCCCGGAGAAGAGGTTCGTCCTCGGCTTCCGTACCACTTTGATGACCCTCATATTTTTCCTCGAAACCGTTCTGCAAAGTACAAATTACGACTTCATTGTTTGTCTGCTTCGATTTGAGCTCCTTGTACACTAACTTTATGATTTCCTTTTAATTACAAAAGCTACCTCTTATGCGCCTGCGCACTGACTCAAAACAAAGGACACGACATTGAAGTCGTTCTATAAATGTTTATAATATACTAACTTAATCACATTTATTTTCACTGGGTGGTAGCTAGAATTTGGATTCAATTTCATATTTTATTTGTAATTTTTGACAACCCAAAAACTGTCAACAACCGACCGCGACCACGAGCTGACAAAATACCTTTTTTTTTTTAACACTCTTACCTGACAAAAATCCAACATCTTCAACGAGTTTCAACGTTAATTCTACCTTCTTAGGCCTCCAGTTAGAAGTAATGTCAGCGTTCAACCAGAACCAATGATTACACAAACGTCTTCTTATGTTACAAACTGCTCACGTATCTTAGCAACGATCAGGTTGTCCACTTACATTTATGTGTCCAGTTTCCTGGGAGGACTTCTTCACCGTCGGCGTCATTTTCGACGAACAAACTGCGTTTTGTTGCTATCTGGAGATCGGAGCCATGACCCTTTTAATGTGCCACACGGAGCACCACAGCGCCTCTAGCGGCAGGATACTTGACATGTGACGTAACGAAACCACATCCACATAATGGAACATATTACAAAACCTTATAGCAGACAATATATTTATAACAATGAAATAATAATCAAAAAAACATTTTAGTTTAGATTATTAAACTCTTTAATTTGAAAGGAATGTTATTTTGCATAGCAACAACACAGCAAGTACAGCATTTATGTTTAATTGATTGAACTTTACATACAGTCCTGTCATATCGCAGAACAACAACAAAGTCAGTTCAGAACCGGTTGTAACATGTTTATGAAAAATCCAGATCACTACACTGGTATGTTGTGCACCCCCAGACGAAACACATCATTTGTGCAAACCCATCCGCCATTTTGGGATTTCAGCATGAATACCTGATGAAAGGCCATTGGTGGATCATCATCCGCCTGTTGCAAGAAAAAAACAAAATATATTTTCATTTAAATACTGCCGTAAGTAATCTCCAGCAAGCACAGTTGCAAAACTTGGTTTTAAAGTTAAGTTTAAAACCAATTTTAAACATACACACACACACACACACACACGCATATATATATTCTTTTATATATAAAAGAAAGTTCCAACAATGTCTCCTAGATTTAGATAGCACCACTTATAACCAAGATATGAAGCTACTGCCAGTAAAAATCCTACCCAGTTTACAAATATAATTTTATTCAAAAGTAAAATAGGAACAAAATGGCACCAAGACGCCTGAGATTTAAACATACTTTAAATTTTAAATAATACTTGAATCCAAAAGAGTCAGTTAGGCGCAACGTGGAGCATGTGTACATAACATGTCAGAGTATGTTTATAGGCAAAACTTTAAGTAATGGTGGCACCACCTGAAAACGACAAGCTATTACTGACTGGTTTACCTTTAACTGTCCAAAGACCATGATGAGGATACAACTGTCGATAGTTGGTTGGGAGTCTTGCTCTGTAATGATGTGCTTGATCTGCTTGAAAGGCAAGTTCTGAGAATAAAACATAAAATTATTAAATAAATTAGCAATAGAGACTCAAAAACAGGAATCATTTGTTAGCAAATAGGGAGACTTGCTGGTTCTTAGTAGGTGCATTCAATAATTGAGACTGGATGCAGACATTTTTCTGATTCAGATCAACACTGTTATCACAATGTGCTTACTACGAGCTTGTTAGCTATTGCTTCTCTGCCCTGAAACGGTGAGCCCTCCCATGTCAGGCAGGCGCCTGGTGACTGAGAGGGAGAAAACGGAGGATTGTTATTTATGCTGAGTGGGATTAAAGCAAAATGGGATAATATGTAGATATAATCAATGAGAATTATGCAATACTGCAGAACTTACATAGAGATTAGCAAGTGCCATCCTGTTGGTATTGTCAAACTGGTTGTAATATTCCTGAACAAAGCCCTCTCCAATCTTTTGCCATATTTCTTTATCGCCTGCCATGCGTGTGACTTTGGATCTGTGAAGATTGAGCAAGTAAAAAACATTGCTGTTATGATTACAACAGGCGATTAACTTGTTAATAAATGAATGCATGGAGAATACCTGTGGTGTACACCAGGGGTCAGTACTGGGAATTTTAAGTTACATTAAAATGTGTATCATTTGCAGATGTCAGAAATAATTTTGACCTGATAGACATATTGAGAAATTCCTGGAGCACCTTAAATATATGAAATATATGCACAGAACTGACAGGAACAAATCTAGTTTGAACTAAAATTGTTATTTAAGAACTGTAATACATAAATCTTAAGTGCAGAATAATTGAGATGTTGTGGCTACTGAAAGAGATCATGAAATTAAACATCTGTGTTAATAGATAATAGCATAAACTGGAAATATCTTATTATACTTATAACTGAAGTTCCATGATACACTTCAGTATTTAATAAATTAAAACACACTGGACCACAAATCAGTCCACATTCATTTTTTATTTAAATTACTTTGCGTTAATTACCACATAAATAAACAGAGGCTTATGCTAGTTACATCACAAAATTTGATAAAATTAAAATTTATGGCACTATGAATAACTAGAATTTTGAACTAGAAATTCTACGGCCCATTTAAAAAAAAAAAAAATACAAAAAAACAACAACAAAGGGTTAGTTTTATTTACTTACTATATTATTTTTCTTTGACTTTGAGATTTTTGCAGAATATTGCATCCCTTAAAATGATATTTAGATCAATGCAAGTAGGACTGCATGTCGTGTTAATTTTACCTACTCAGTTGCATGTTTCTCTTAAACTGAGTGCCATTTTAATAACTACAAAGCATTATTTTATTCTGTAAATCTTTTTTTTGTTTTGCTTAGTTTTCAGATTTATTGTGTCATATGCAAGCTTCCACTTGATGCTGGTACACCTTAATTTTCCCACTGTGGCAATAGAAATAAAATACATTTCTATTCCATCCCATTACAATTATTTAGTGCTGTGTTTAAAAAGATCATTTTAGACTCACCACAACCAAAAGACTACATGTCAGATTTCTATTTATAAGATGCTTATAGATGTTATGGCGGTAGACGTTATAAAACGTCAGTAAATCACTTAGATTAGGTTACCAATCCGTTAACATATGACGCTCAGTAAACCACAGCTTACTTGTAGCCCTTCCTGTAAAAGCGTCATTGCAACTAATAATTAATATGGAACAGTCAAAATATTTTCATGTCATATTACTGAAAGATTAAAGCATTTGACGCTTAATAAGTTTAGTCATGTTTAAGCAGTTAAAACACCATTTGCTAGCAGAGCACGAGCAACGGACAGTTTTTTTTTTTCTTCGCAAAGTTCATCCTCAAGTTTTCCTAGTGATCATTCATTTAGCTCTTCCCGGTAAAAAGTATGGATTCTGCTGTGTTTTAATAAACACCTGGCACAAAGCACACGGTATCGTGCTTTTTGGTTTGACTTACTTTGTTCGACAAACCAACGTGGTAAAGTTGACTGAAGTCGACGTTGTGTGTTCCCGCTTCCTGAGAGTTGTAACTAACGCTTGACGTCATCGCACGTTAACCAATCAAGGCTCTGGAAGGAACTTTCTCATGGTTTGTGTGGGTCCGCTCCTTTTATGTCACCAGCGCATAAGACGGATGCAATTGATGACTCGAGGGCGGAGCGGAAATTTAATTTTCATATTCCATAATGGTTAGATACCATCCTTAAACCAGTCATGACTACTTATTTTCAAGTTGTAAATATCGGCAATCCAGAAATATTAAAAGATTTTAGTGATTTACAATCCTACTATCACTACAATCCTACCCAAATTTAAGTTTGGACATGGTAATGGATATTGTTAAATTTTAATATTATCTTTATTTTTTTTTCTAATTTCCCATTTGAAAATTAAGATGGTACTTCCAAGATACATATGACATATTGTTGAAGAAAAATATACATTCATGACTTATTTAGAAGATTATTAGAAAGCAGGGACATGAATATAACTCTGGTACCTTATGATTGATGGAAGAGATGGTTTGACTTCCTCCTTCTCTTCTGCTCAGCATTCATGAAGGCTCCTTTGGCAGAATTTGGTGGTTGTAGTTTATTAGCAACAAACAAAAATAAAAAACAACAACAAAAAAACCCCACATCAGAACGACAGAAAACAAAACGAGCAAAAATCCTTCAAGCTGCTCACGTCCAAAATCAAAAAGGATACGATTGTCCAAATAAGAAATGCCCCAACCATTACTTATTTGGACAATCAAATAAGCAGCACAAACAAAAGTGTACAAAAAGAGTAAATCAGAACTAATCTAATAGAGCTTTTCAAACATGTTGCCATCTTGAGCGGCAAATCTAAAGCTGAAATCCTACTGGTTTTAAGTGTACAGTCAGATTTGTAGAGCAAATAAACATTTGTGCAAAAAAAAGTTTGATATATAAAGACATAAGATAATTTGACTTAAATACATTTTATTGGTTAATTTAAAAACTTCAACCAAAGTTACCATGTAAAAAGGAGATCTGTACCAACTATTTTGGCAAAAAAGAAACAAAAAAATTCTAAATAATGGCTGTGACACCTACCACCTTGCTTTAGGGGTTAGAGCCACATTACATCATGCTGAGACAAATCAAAGTTTCCTGTTGTGATAATTCACAGTTTGTGGCGCAAAGCTTTTAGCTAAGAGTGTGGCATGAGAAACTAAAACTACAAGTTCTTGCGCCTGTGCTTTGTTCCATAAAAAAAACGGTGCTATTAAAGATTTAGCCCCATGTCAGTGAAGCAACTGTCATCCACAGCCAGAAAGATAAGGCTAGATAAGAAGTGAATATTTTGAAATGGAAGACATTAAATGCTTAACTGGGTAATAGCAATATTGCTGGGGAACAAGGAATTAGTCATATAGAATTACAGATTAGTTCAACGTGCAGAGCTGTACAAACACCAGTAACAGGAATATATTTTCGTAGAAAAAGAGGCTGGGGTCATTTTTCATCCGTTACATCTACTGTACCGTCTTTACTGTGCCTTGTAAACAAGCAGGTTTTTTTTTTCCTTCCCGACTTGTCAAAGTTTAACCATCATACAGTTTTCTCTCCACAAACTCGAAAGGCGTAAAACTCCATGTAGGCACTTTTAAAAAACATGTTGCTACAGTTCAGAGCTTGTCGTCACCTCAAAAAAAGAAAAAGAAAACGACAATAAAACTGTGGTAAATTGTCATTTGTCTTCCAGTGAATTGTTCAGGAAAAAGCTGCTATTGCTTCTTGAGGCCACTTGCACTGATGGATCCTCCTCAGAGGGATGGCAGTTGTCAGTACAGTTTTACTAAACAGGCCTCTCAGGTTAGAACCAGGCTTCGATTCTGCAGTTCTGTCACTGTTCAGGCTGTGATGAGAAATAGTCATCTGTCCGGAACACGCTGGGGACTTCTTGGCGCTGATTTGGGGCTGGTCTTCGTGGGCTGGTCTGTTTCTGGAAGCAAACACAATCGACTCAGCTACCACTGACTAATTCATCTTGGAGCACAGAACAAAACCAAAATAGTCTGTTATCAAAAGAATGCATCAAACCAGATAAAAATATGAACTATTAAAGAAAACTTTGTCATGAAATCTTACATTTAAGAATCCTGGGACGGTCATCGTGCGGAGGATCTTCTTGAAAGCACTTGGTAGCGTTCCTAGTTCTGTCTCTGCCTGCGTGACCTGCTCCTCCATTGCACTGACGTTGGTTCCAACCATCTTCACAAAGGCCTGCACACACACAAGAGTAACAAACTTTAGATTCTTGAAGCCCAAAATGCACAATGTTTATGCCACATTCCCTTTACCAAACACATTTGGATCTCAAAACATCACAAGCGATCTGACTGTGCTTTGAATTGGATTTGAAAATTAATGTCCTTGTTGCCCACTTTAATAACAATGTGTTACAGCGTATTTTATGGATTCAAGCAATTCCTAACGTTGGAGGTGACACAACATGCTGATGACTGCTGAAGAAATTTCTAAGGTACAAAAGGTTTCAGTGAGAATTGTTAGGGCAATAACACAGAAGAGAAAAAAGAAATATAATTGTACCATAAACAAAAAATTTAAAATAATTTCAAACATTGTCCAAGAGTCACAAAGCACTTCTGAAGAGTTTCAGAAAGAAAGAGAGTTAGCAGGCACAATTATTTAAGAAAACAGTAAGTAAAGCACTCAACCAGTGGCTGGGCAGCACAACAGAATGCTTATTGACAACATCCTTGGAAGATTTACTTACCTCCAATTTATCAATTCTTCTGTATATTTGTCTCATTTCATCAGACTTCTGTTGTATTTTTGGAAGATTTTCATTTACAACTTGGGATGTATCATTACGAATCTAGTGGGACATGATACACAAAAAGAAGGCAGAAAGAAATGCAATTGGCTGCCATTTCCATTTTTAAAAAGTTACTTCGGTCGTTTCAGAGACTGCCCAGGCTCACCATATCAAGCATCCCCACAAACTCATCCACTCTCGTCAGCATTTCCTCCAAGCTTTTCTCCAAGCACTGGATCTGGAATATAGAAAAGGAGCAGTCAGGTAAAGTTTGAGCATGAGAAAAGAAAGAAAAATATTGATCATTAAAACCTAAAGATTGACTGACATGGAGGTTTTTTTTTGTTTTTTTTTGCAGCTTATGTCAATATTTAGGTATCTGGGGAGTTGATGGGCAACTCAAATATCTCCTACGCCCACCACCAATCTTTTTTTCTTCCTCTGTACCTGGGATCAAAATTTATATTGTTAAATGAAAAATGTGTGTCTGACAGGCTAGAGCAGTAACCTCCTTTCTCTGTTTTCGGATTCTGATCTGATATTTAGTTGAAGTAACTGTGCAGAGTGACCTGAATCACACTTCATTACATCTAACTTTTTATTTCATTATCTCAATAAATATGAGTAGATTATGTAACAATTAAAATAAATCACAGCAACCCTCTGCTCATAACAGAAATGCCTTTGTGGCTACTGACTAAAGTACGGCAAGACAGATGGCGATTACTTTTCTCATTTTCTTCTACTACAACTTCAGTGAATTTTAATGGGTTCTTATGTAAGTAGGATCAGTTATGAAGTGTACGGAAAATGATGCAAGGATGTACTTTTTATTATTATTATTACTTTTTTACTAATTAAGATCTAAAAAGGCAGGGAGTATATTTTTATTCACCCTTTCCACCCTGATACCCCAAATAAAATTCAAGTCAACTATTTGCCTTTAGAAGAGTTTATCAGTGTGTAATTTAATTTGAGTATAAATGCAGTTTTTCTGTGAAGGCCTCAGGAAATAGCCAAAGATTAGTGAACAAACAGCATCATGAAGACAAAAGGACACAGAAAACAGGGGGAAGCCATGTTAGAGACATTGTTTTAGACGACGGCTTACATTGAATGCTTGTTGGAAAATGATGCTGTGTTTGAGCTCACTTGGATGTTTGAACAGGTTCTAGTTGGTAATCGCAATTTAAAAAAAGGGGAATTTACTCATGTAAATAGCACTGTCAGCCAAGGTAGTTCTCTTTAGTTAAACATGGAAGGAAGAAACTCAAGCATATAGAGCCAACAGCACTCTCAGTGTTTTTGGTTAGATACAGAAAATGTCAGGTCGACAAATAAAATGTTCAGCATCTTAATCTTAACTTGGGAATTACTTGACACCTCTGAAATTAAAACTTCGGGAGGGTTAATTTTTCTAGGTGGAACTAGTAAATTTCAATTCAGAGGTAGAAACCGAATGCACCTTTAAAACTGCACCCTAAACGCAACGTTCACTCACTAACACACAGTGGTGCCAAAATCCTGCTGTGAGATTGCTATTGAGAGTTGATGGAGGACAACCCATCCATCAATAATGGGATAAGGACCTGGGGTAAAAGTTCACCTTCTAGCAGGACGACAGCCCTTAACATACAGCCAGAGTTGTGTGCTTCGACCAAAGCATATTCATTATCCAGAGCAAAATACAATTAGGAATCTGTGGAAAGATTTGGAAATGGCTATTAATCAAAGCTGTCCATCCAATCTGAGTTAATTTTAGCTATTTTTGAAAAGATAATGGACAAAAATTTCAGTCTGTAGACTCAGGGTGGTTGAATATAAAAGTATGCCACACTTTTCAGTTTCTTATTAGTAAAAATGTTTGAAAATCCCATACAATAGTCTTTCTTACTTTACAATTATCTGTTTGTCAATCAAACAACATCCCAATAATCCTTGTTGAAGATTGTGACACAATGTGAAAATGCTTTGGGAATGTAAATCGGCCAACGTCAGCTTCAAAGATTATCTGGAAACCATGTGACAGCCTCATATTCTTGCGTACACACACCTAAATTCAAGCTGAGGACACAGGAGCCTTTGTCCATCAGTTAGCCATGACTGAATATAAACATCCTGGAGTCATGCCTGTTCAATTAATGTCCATCAGGAGTGACAGAGAGCTCTCAAAAAGACTCGTGCACTGTTTATGATCCCACAAACACGTCAAGCTTATAAACTAATTCTTATCGAGCCACAACATGGCTCTACGGTAAGCAGAGGTGCCATAAACAACCGCACTAACTTAGCTGAGGACTCCATGTTGTGTCTTTACGGCTAAACAAACCTCTTCTCCAGCCGTGGCTCGGATGTAGGACGAGTACTGGAGCGCGGTTTGTCTCAGGACCTCGTCGTCCTGCTCCGAGTCGTGCTGCTGCTCGGCTGTCCCGTGCTCCCCTGCCGCCTGGTTCAGGCTCGGGCTCCGGGAGACAACATTAGCCGCGGCTGCTGCTCCGAAGCTGGGGCTCTGGGACACGGTGCCGCCGCTGGACAGGTCGCTCACCATGGACAGACTGCTGGCGCTCTGGGACACGATGCCGCTGTCCCTGCTGATCTCCGCGCTGGACTCCTCCAGAGGAGACAGCAGGCCCACTCTGTCCACCCGATGATGGTCCATGTCCCCTGTCTGCTCTCTTCCCTCCTGACCAACTGCAGTGTTTTGCCCTGTCAACTGATTGGGTCACGTGTGACGCACTGTGAAAGGAAGCTCGTGAGGGACAATTTACGAAAGTGCGCTTCAAATATTCTCTCCCTCGTTCCATAATATAATATAATATAATATAATATAATATAATATAATATAATATAATATAATATAATATAACATAATATGATAAATATAATATAATATGATAAATATAATATAATATAAACTTTCTTTGGATTTAATTCAGAATAAAAGAAATTAATCATTGACTTAACATATATATATATATTTTTATGTCAACAGGTTTCACATAATTGTATTATGTTAATTGAAAGCAAAACAGATATAGTAATCTGACATTATGACTTTATATTCAACTAAAATGAAATTAAATGAACCCAAGTATTTCAAATCACCTCAGATTGACAAAAGTACGGAAGAGGATTAGGGCCACCGAAAAAATAAAAATAAAAAATAAAAAATCTGTCTTTAATCTCAGATTCTTTAATTCTGAGATTAAATAATATCAGAATTCTTTAATCTCAGATTAAGATTCTTTAATCTTTAATTAAAATTAATAATTAATTCTTTAATTAAAATTAAATAATTTTAATTCTTTAATTCAGAATTAAATTCTGACTTTAATTCTGAATTAAAGTGACTTTAAAGAATTCTGAGATTAAAATCAGAATTCTGAGATTAAAGTCAGAATTCTGAGATTAATGTCAGAATTCTGACTTTTTTTTTTCCAGTAACCCTAATCCTCTTCCGTACAAAAGAGAAGTTAGTTGAACTAATTTAGTCGGACAAAGCAAACACTCTTTCAGTGAACTTATGTTTCAATCACTAAACATAAACAAATTGTTACTTTAACAACTAAAATTTGCTTTCTATCAATGGATATGTTTTATTTCAACTATTTTTCTACTATTTTCTAGTTAACTAGATTCAAGCTTGCTAACGGGTTCCACACAAATGAATTAAGTAGGCTTTTATTTAACACCATGACTCATCATTAAAGTTTAAGACAGTTTGAACAAAAATGAACTGGGATTCGTTTCAGCGTCCAGCATCAATTCATCTACAGCAAAGCCAACAGTGATTTGAAAATGGTAAATTGAAAATGGTTTCAATTTACCATTCAGCTCTTAACATGTCAGTGAATTTACCGCCAGCAGATGGCAGCCAGGACAACAACATGACCTGCAGGGTCAGTGCAGTGCTTTTCTCCAAAAGTATAAATTGTCATAAACATGCTTCCAAACTTGTCATATACAAAACATATACATTCGGGCACATGCTTGCCTGAAAGAACCATACTTGGGACTTTTAATGTTAATGACATTTTAAACTTTTTTTCTTGTCTTTTGCAATGAAATGATGAATACAGTTTGCAGTCTCAGAGTGTACAGTTTGTGCTCTTCCACTGTTTACACAATGACCCTGTTTGTTAGCAGTTCAGTTCCCCCACTTACCCTAAAATCTGTAGGGTGGCGGTACAGATTAGCCTGATGTAAAGGATCAGTTAGCTGGTTGATTAATGCAGCATCCTGAATAAACATGGCGGGCAAACATTCACTAGCAAAGAGGTGACACAATGTTTGCCGCTGCTGCAGGGCCTCTAAGACTGAAAGACGCTGCGTTCCTGATGAAGGTTGCCTGCAGTCAAAAACTTAATTATAAAGATTGCTGATCCACAACTAAAGCAATCCAACCTTTAGAGAATGTACTTTGCAGCTTCTAAATATACTCATTTAGTCAGAGTTAACCTCAACATCACAGTCTACCCAAATAAAGTGGAAAATACTAGAGGAACTAATCAAACATCATTTTCCTGCTACAATACTAGATGTCATTTAATGCTTGAAAGAAAACAAGTGAATAACTCTCATGTCATCATCTGTTGGTCATGAATTCCTAGAAAACAATTACTGCCGTTGAAAGAAACTCAAGACATCCACTTCTGTCATGACTCATGTGACTGTCAGGTGTAAGTTTAAAAACAAATCCCTAATTTCACCAAATTATTTTGGTTTTCCAAATCAAATCCAAATGATAAGCGGAAGTAAGCTGTTCAGTTTCTGCAATATTTAAAGTTTTCTCCAAATTACCTGACTAACAGCTGTGATCAGGTGGAAATGCATCTTTAGAATAATCTCAATGTAAGACATGACAAGTTTTCTGCTGAAATATGTTTTGAGTGGCTGAACATGAAAAGCCGTTCCCCAAATCGTAATATTCAGATTTCTCCGTCTATTTTGAGGGAGAAACTGAACAGGTCATTAGAATACGAATAGCAGAAATTTCTGGATGTCAAACTTTCAATATGAAACTCGTAAAAAAGAGGAAAAGCCTAGAGACAAATGTATGGATGAACAATCTGACAGATGATCTGGGATAGGATTTAAAAGATTTTCCTATTCCTACTCCATTTGGAGAATTATTGAACTGAAGGCTGCTGTAAATAGCCTGTATGTCAAGTTATTTCAGTTATCTTATTGTTTGTAAATTAAGTTTATTTTCTCTTCCATGCTCAAAATGAAACAAAAGATTGATAGAAGGATGGATGAAAGGACAGAGAAACAAATGAATCATGATGTATAATGTGGATGGATGCATGAATGATGGAAAAGAATGGATGATGAACAACGGATGCAGAAATGAATGAAAGATGGACAGAATGAAAAAAATAAATGGATGCATTGAGAGACAAACAGGACACATGGTAAAATTGGCAGATGGATCAAAGCATAAATATATGGATGAACAGATGAAAGGTTTAGATGGACGGACAGACAAACAGATGAAGGGATTATTGAAGGCTGGATGCAGACAGTGAGTGATGAATGACAGATTTATGTAGAGATGAACTGCTGGGTGGATGAACAGATGGATTAAAAAAGGAGATAGGTAGAAGAAAAAAAAAAAAAAAGGACATGTATGGACATATTGATCAATTGCAAGCAATGAAGAATAGACCGGGGTACAACCCCAACAATTTGGCTGTTAACCAATTTGAAGAGAAGAAATCACAGGTTCTCTCTTGTTCCCAGTTAAATATTTATGTCCTTTAAGCGTACCCAAAAACTCATCTCCCGCCCCCCAATACTGTAAGGAAAACCTCTGCTTGGCGCATCTCATTTTCAGAACTTTATCATGCAGAAAATGGGACTTAAATTCAAACAGCTGACTCATCACATCTGGTTTTCATGAATGAGAGAATAATTTATTTAAACAGATACAAAGATTTGATCACAATCATGGATGCATAAAAGACCTAGTAAAAACAAACTCTACACAGCATTATGGGAATATAAGTAGCATAGATTTACTCTGTAAAAAAAACAAAACAAAAAAAACATCCATAAGTAACCCCACATTGGTCCCTCTACTGAGAATGAAAGAGGGTCTTAAACATGGACACCAAGAAAAGACACCTGGCTGCAGGTACATTCAGAGCTCAAACCTACAGTGGACTATAAAAAGCCATTTGTTCTGACGCTTATAAAGAACATACACATTTTTGAACATAAGAAATGTAAAAATACAAGATATATACACAGTATCATTATTGTAAACTTTCTATTGCCTTATAAAAAAAACAAAAAAAACATCAGAGGCTACACAGTCTGTGCTCGTGTGTATCCTGCTGTTCCCGTATCGTCTCTGAACAGCTGGGATGTTTATGCTTCCTTATCTGTAATTATTATAGGGTAATGACGGTGCCATCCTCCTCCACCCCTCCCTTGGGCAGAGCGAGACTGTGGCGTGGGTCCGTTTTCAGAGAGCTGAGGATTTTGTGAAGGCTGCCGTTGCTGTGCCGGAGTGCCGGGTTGCTGCTGTGATGAGGCGGCTGCATGTGCAGCTCGCTGTGTTTGGACTGCTGGTGCTGGTTGTGTTTAAGGTTCAGGTCTCTGTGCAACTGGTGGCTGAGGCTGATGCTGGGTTGTGGCTGTTGGTGGTGCTGGTGGTGGGACCCTCCATTGAGACTGGTCTGGGACCGGAAGGAAGAGGTGGAGACCACCGACGGCGGCCTTGTCGGAGGACTGGGAGGAGCCGTCGGAGTCTGCTGGTGCATTCGGGACGCGTTGGAAGCCAGCGAGGCGTTGGACCGGAGAGACGGTCGCTTAAGGCTGTTCTCGATGACAATATCTGTATCTTCGTCGCTTTCCATGTCGTCATGGTAGTTGTGATGAGCCACAGAGGTCGACTCCCGCGCCGGAGCCACCGACAAACTCGGGTTGCCGATGGAGCCGCTGCTATCGGACGACTGGCCTGAGCTGCCGGAGATTCTGCTGCTGCGGACGACGTTGTTGCGCTGGTTCACCGGCTTAACGGTCACGATCAGGTTGTGGCTGTTCGCGATCATCATGTCCGTGACCTGATCCAAAGACTTCCCCGTCACTTCGATGCCGTTCACCTCCAGCACCTCATCGTTAACCGCCAGCAGCCCGGTGCTCTCTGCCAAGCCTCCAGGGACCATCCGGGATATGAAGATGCCGAAAACTTTCTCCAGACCATGGGAAGTCACTCGAACGCTGGTCCCGTCGCGGATGTAGAAGCCCAGGGGTTTGTCCGAACCGTGGCGGTAGAGTCGGACGCGGCGGTGGGACTCGGGCAGGATGTCCACGTCGATGATGGAGGAGACGGGACGGAAGTCCTGCGGCATGCCGATTGGGACGCGGGGACGCTTACGGTTGATGTCGCTGCTGCGAAGCGTCACCACCGCCTTCTTTTTACGAGTCAAGGTGTTGGTGCCAAAGGTGGTGTAGTCGACCTCCTCTGCAAACAAACGGGAAAAAAAGGACAGGAAAAATCAGAAATAAATAAATATAAATCTTCACGTTAGGTGACTGCTACGTTAAAGAAGCATTCACAGCAGCCCTGTTTAGTTCACTTTAATCAAACACTAGTTCGATTGTCTAGACAGTTTCAATTGGGGAGATGTGAATGCATCAAAGTTTGATGCAGACCAAAAAAAGCAAACTCTGGTCTGCTTCCAAATCTAGGTCTTGGTTTGAGTAAAGTGAACTGTATTTGGAATGCATGAGGATGAAAAACGGAGTGGAGACCGCTCCAGAAGCAGGACGCATTTAATAACGCAGGGCATTCTAGGTAAATACAGTCTAAACAAATGCTAGAGTAACACTAGGGGGAGGAATGGTTCAAGGATTTTACCAAATAGACAAAAGCGAAATCTTATACCCGCTAAATTCTGACTCGACTCCATGTTTGTTTACATTTTGGGAAGAAAGAAGTTGCGCTCATGTCTTCTTCGGATGTTTTCATGTAATTCCCTTCATGAGGTGGTGCTGCAACGCCACCACAGGCAAGGGGTAAACAAGTTTTTCAAATGTTTGGCTCATTTGACAGTGCAGTGTGAAAGTCAACTACAGCAGCTGCAAATGTAACAAATGTTGCAATTTTAGTCCCCAATCAAACCAAATCTACCAGACTGTCTGGTGTGAAAACGCCCTAAAGATACCAAAAACCACTCGCAAACAATTTTTCGCAAGAAAACACCTGGTGAGCAGATTCAGATGATTTTCATCAAGATCAGCTGAAAATCATCAGCTTACTGGCAGATCAAGTCGAACTGGTGATCAGCCAGCGAGGAAAGACACAAAGATTCAAATGTGATCCACACGCTGCCATCAGCGAGAAGCAGTAAACATGTTGCGTGTGCATATTAGTTTCAGGACTGCTGAGTGCTGCAGAGCATTCCTCAGCTGACAGCGATGATCCACCCTTCCGCAAGCAGCGAGCAGCTGCATGCACACTGCATATCTGTGCTCAAACACATCGGCGTATACGTGCACCATCCATCAGGCGAGCAGATCAGCAATCAGTCAGGGATAATGAGGGAACACAGGATGGTGCAACAGAATGTTGTGGTAATCGCAGTTAAGGCTTGATGCTTTAAGTCTGAGGTTTTGGAGCAATCAGTGGAACAATGAAGGCCTTCTTAGAGGACTAGATCACTGATTCAAAGGGTGAGTCATATCCTCAAGATAATGCAACTACTGATGAGCATATTCATGTACTTATGTAAATAATAAGAATAAAAAGATAAGTTTACTTTGAAGTTTAGCCACAAGCTAGTGTATTTCTATAGTTCTGAGTACATTAAGACACCCCAAGCTAGAGGGAAAGATAAACACGCTGCGGTGAAAAAACAATTTGATATTTGTCTGATCTTCCCATCTTTCTCTGCAACCGGCAGGAAATCTGGACGAAGTAAACCGGCTTGTGACAGGAAGTGAAGGTCTCCCAGTGGGAGCATCAGCTCCTGCACTTTTATGAGTCACATTTGCCCTTTCGAGCTTTACTCATTTATTTTTTTCAGTAATACATGTTGAAACCTCTTCTGTACTTTTCTCCCCTAATCTTTGCACCCTGAAATTAATTTAGGGCCTTTAAATAGAAACAGAGGCCAGCTCCTCAGGCTCCCCTCTCACATTGTAAAGTGTCTTCTCCTGCAGCTTCTCTTCCTTCTGTAACTTGTCGACTAAGCAAGTCTAGTGATGGGGGCGCGAGGGACAAAAGGAAAAGCGTGTGGAGAGTCTGGGGAGATTTGCTACGTGCTTGTGGTGCAAGTTAGACGCAAGAAGCAACTTCTGGGAGTCAAGAAGCTGCTCTCTATAAGGGAACGCTGTTCAATTTGCCGAAACGTTTCCTCATGTTGCAAATACAAAGTTTATAGTAGTATAAGGGGATTTAAAGTGATGGCCAAACAGAAAATTGTGCATAAATGTATACACTTTGAGCACAAATTGTAAAAATGTGAAGGCCTTATTGGAGAACATTACCATGGAAACCAAGAAATGGAGCAGACAGTAGGAAAAAAAAGAATTGAGGCAGGGTGAAAGTGGATGACAATGTCCCAAACTTTGATCATGCATCTAAACTGAAATCTAGTTTATATTTGTCACATGGCATTTAGGGATCAGAGTAAGCATGTTTACAGGTCATCCCGAGCACACCAATCTTATTTTGAGACATGGTGGTGGCAGAATCATTCTGTGTGGATGAATTTTTTTGGATGAAGCACAAGAAACTGTCCAGAACTGATAGGAAGATGGCTGGAGCTCAATAAATACAGGGAAATCCTGGACGGAAATGCGTTAAAGGTTGCAAAAACATGCGAGACTTGGGAGGAAGTTCACCATCCAGCAGATCATCATCCCTGAACACACAGCCAGAGCTACAAAGGTTTAGTTTAGATCAACGTGTATTTATGATCTAGAATTACAAATCACATCAAATCTCAACGAAATACACTGAAGTTTGGGGTTGTTAAGTGGCAAAATGTGAAACGGTTCAAAAGATGTGAAAGGGAGAAAAGGTCTCCCAGCTCAACAAAATAAGTGGTCAGTTTTCACAATCTTAAGAAAGCAAGTCTGAAAGAAATCACAGTCACATCATCATAAGTTCACCCACCACCCCATCAAGTGGTACTTTTAGTTTTCGGTGCATGTTCTGGCAGAAGTTGATCTGATTGAATCCAGACAAAGGCACTCGCTACAGGGCAGGAATTTCTGCCACAAGTGCAAGTTTTCCACTGATGGGAACCATATTGGGGAGGGGTTGCAGCAAGAGTCTCATTACAGGATTTTAAGTGCAACACCCTGCATCCACACCCCTCACCTCGCTCTCAAACTCGAGCCGCAGCAAACAGCGCGACACTTCACCCGGGTTACACTGTGGGATAGACGACCCATTGGTGAGAGAGCCAACATCTGCAACGAAGACACCGATTTTAGCGGGCAACGTCTTACAGCTGTTTGGCAAAAAAAAATAATAAATAAATAAATAAATAATAATAATAATAAAAAAGAAGGCATATGGTGGAGTAATTTGTTTTATAAAAACCTACAAATTCAAAGGGGAGGGGAGAGGCTCAGTGCAGGACAACAACTACTGGTGGAAATGTCTAGTTAATTAGACATTAATTAGTTTTGGGATTTACCCCAGAAACTATGTAAACTATATTTTAGCAAGGTCTACAACCACATTTCATCAGGACATGTTATTAGCAGTAATGTAACAGCAGATCTGCCCAGCTCTACCTACAACGTTTAGCAACAAAACAAAGCAACAAAACAAAATAAAATTAAGACACTCTGCTTCAGATTTTTGAAGCAGTAAATCGCTGACTTTTTTCACTCTTTTCTCAGACTGGCTCCATCAATCTCTCTCACAGTTGAGCTGCACTGAAGAAGAGCCGACATCCAAGTTCAGATCAACTGTTTTGCATTATGGTAACATTTTTGTTGCTAAAACTTTCACAAGCGCTCCATTAAGATTAAGCTGCAACAGCACCACCCACGACCACAGGCAACCTCTCAGTTTAGCAGACGTGGTTCTTTTAGCTCTATTTTCCCTACAAAATAGCAGCTTTTCCCCCTCTGAAAGTAACAAATCATTTGAAAACCACTGCAATTTATTCCAGCCAGAGAAAAAACCCCTAATTACACTGTCCTCCATCTGCCACTGAGCTACTATCAAGTCATGATTTCTTCACATGTTTTATGTAATGATTCTATACTTCTTTAGGCTCAAATTTCCAGAGTTCTCACAGATTTTTGACCAACATCTAAAGTTCAAATTCAAAAATTCACCATAAATTTAAAGTTCAAATAAAATGCTCTGAATATAGAAGCTGAAAAAAAACACAAAACCCCCCCCAAAAACATATGGAAGGAGAGAGGAATAGATATGGCCACGGATGGATAAAAGAAAAAAACAGTCGTCAAATGTTGAATTCAGGAATTCAGTGATGATTAGAGGATGTGCTTTATTTGTAAATGATGAAACCAACCGATAAGTCGGCTTTCATCTGGAATTATGTAAAGACATGTAGATATATTTATGTGGCTTGATTCCTTTCAAGAAAATAGTCATCAACTAACCTGATGTTGAAATTAGTTCTTTTTTTGTCCAGAACAAGAAGTTAATTAGTGTATAAGTCTGAGCTGGAACAAACACCGTGAGCATAAAACGTCTCTACATTACTATACTAATTGTGTATGAATGGTTCCTTCAGTCTAATTTAAAATAAAAGAACACCTCTTTTGATTTTAGATTTAAATAATCTCGTAAAAACAGTTGAAGGAGCCAGAAAGGTTTGAACTGTCAAGTCCCTGACATCAAGGTCCAAGTTCTGCTTAATGTGGGCGACACACGAGAGGGTGTTCCCGTTGATAACACTGCCGTTACTGTAATACCTTCTGAAAACGAACTCCCTCCTACACGAGAGCATCAAGCTGAGCTCATGTGAAGTGTCTGATCAAAGACCGACAGGTCACCGCCATTCACCCAACGTCCAACTGAACCTCAGAACTTCAGTTTCTTTGATGGAAAAGATCTTTAAATTAACTCCTGTGCAGTAATTCCTTACTGTTATTTACATTTAGCTAAATAAAAGTAACTTTTTTATTACAGTTCTGCTTGGAAATTCTCGCAGTAGACATAAACCATCTAACCTGAAGACAACAGTTTGTTTTAAAGAACAGTTTGTAAATATTGCCATAGTTACTACATTTGTAAGAAAAAAAAAAATAAAAAATTCAGCAAAATAAGCATGTAAGTTCTTTGGCATTTTAATCAGAACTACTTTAAGCGTTTTTGAGTGAGTATGCATTCATTCATTCAGTCAGTAACTTAAAAACTAAGATAAAATAAATATGTTACAGTTGACGTAAATCAAATGTAAAGCATGCTATTCCAGACGCTGGGTATCTTGTTTATATGACTGGAAATATTCATAAAAAAGGAGCTTTATAAGTTTTAATAGTCTTCATTTGTGCCCACATAAGCGTGTACGATCTGGTGCAAAGGGGTGGAGGCAGAAGGAGAGCGTGCAGCTTATTTTTTTTGGGATACAAGTAGGGAAGCTTGAAGGTTGAAGCCACAGATTTAGAGGAAATCCCAGTTTAGAAACGCAAACAGCTGGTTGTGTTTATGTTTAACATGATTCTGTTCTAAGTTCACGATCAAAAACAACAACCTACTTAAATGGTGAAGAGCATTATAAACGCTCTGCTCTAGACTCGTGCATAACAGAATGAGATTTATGTTGTCATGCTTTGCAAAATCCTTTTAGATCCAATATCCTCCAGAAAACCATAAATGGGAATTTTACTAAGAAAAATTGGAGCTTAGACCTTCTGACACCAGAAGACAGGCTCTGAACCAACCCGCAGCGCGGTCAGAGGAAGGGTCAGAGGTGAAAAGACGGCTCCTGGTTGACTTCTACCTCTTGTGGCTGCCAGTTTGTCTACCCACTGTGACACTAAAGGAATGTAGCTGGAGATATCACTGAACAGCTTGAAGATCTGCAGTACTCCTCCAAGACAGGCGTGAGGTCCTCTGACCTCTACAAGGGTAACATGATCCATCACTGAATAATCCTTAAAATGTTTCACAGGTTTTTAATGATCCAAATCCTGTAGTGGCCAGAATCCGCTCTATGGGAATCGACTAGTAAACTGAATTTGGTCGGGTTTTCAGATCCTATTAAAAGCCCCATGCTGTTTTTAGCCCTCTAAAATAAAAAGGTAAAGGGAAGAGAGGAAAGTCGGGCTTTGTTCCACTGAGGCCCACCACCTCTAGTTAAGCAAAGCGGTGAAAACTGTTTTAATGTTCTGCAACTTTTCCAGAATCCCCAATAAAAACGGAGAATCTAAGAGTTTTATGATCAACCATTAGGATGCCTCAACACGCTTGTTCCTGGCAAACCTTCACCGCAGCTGAAAACACAGCATAAGAAACCAACTACAGCTGAGTCAGTACTTCAAGTCCTTTCTAGAAAGTTGGTATGTTTTTATATGTTGCTGGCGTAATGAAGGGAAACAGATGAAGCATTAATGCTAAAAACATACCATCAGACACAAACACGGAAACTTCCGTTTTTTATTTTTTATGGCACGTAGCAAAGACCTGCAGAAATGCCATAATCATTATTCAGAAATCCAGACTGCGGACGTTTAAAGAAGTGTTTGAGGCCAGATTTGGGTGTGATATTTCAGACAAGGCTTTGTGAAAACTTGCACACACTATACTTGTTGTACCTGTGCTAACAAAGACAGGAGGAACCAAACTGCCCGCAGGAACAAGAGTAATTTATCAATGTTTAATTTATGCAGTGCAGTAAGCAGCATTAATGTAGTATGCCAGTATGTTGAAGTTTGTCAGAATAATAAACAGAAAGGCAATTAAAGGGAAATAAAGAAAGAATCTTTAGCACTCATAACAGACTCATAGCTAAAACAGAACATTAAAATATATTGTGGAGAAAAAAAGAAAGAAAGAAACTGGCCAATGGTGATTTTAAGCTTCACTGCATAGTTTGGTCAGGAAAAACAAGTGTTAACAGGTCTTGCTAAAAACAACAATGATGGAAGATGTTCAAAATGAAAATGACAGCTATTTTGTTTTGTAGGCTTAAATTTTAATAAGGGAGTCAGAAAGCACAGAAGATTAGTTCAAGGTTAACTGCTGTTAGCAAAACATCATTGCTAACATTGCAATGATGTTGCAATGACATTGCTAACTGCTGTTAGCAAAACATCAACCTAAAACATTGGTGTGCAACCTTTAGCCACCTGCGTCTCTTTGGAGATGCAGGTGGCCTAAAATGTTAACTTTGTAATCATGTTTTGAAATATTATTGAAATCCGGTTCAACTGCAGAGCTGCATAACAGTGTCTGCTCTCTCACACAGTGGGATCTCACCTCTCATCCCAGTGTTATCATTATTGCCAATCATTCACAACAGAAATCCTTCTTTAGTGTAATGGATTTTTTTGCAATAAACTAATCAACAATCCAACACAAAGCAGTAAAACAGAGCTTATCCCCCTTTCAATATGAAGTTTTATTTGTTTGGACATGGGATAGTGACAATGATGAAGTGTTGTATCGGTGGAGGGTTTAAATGAAAGAGAAGCAATGTCAGCTGTGTGGTCTTTATTTCTCAGTCTTGAAAAGATGAGGGATATCTGTAAATATTGGTTAATGGCCATAGCACAAATAATGTTAAATGTCAATTATATTGGCCCAAATTTATTAGAAAGATTTTAACCTGCAGAAACAGAGTTGTTCAAAATTCAGGCGTTTTGAAACTGACTTTCAGAACGTTTACCTTGAAACAGACCCATGTCAACACTCTGCACAAAGATTCAGTTCCTGGCATTTGTGATATTTTCACTTTGCGATATGACCTAGAGATTAGAAAGCCCCAAAGAGAATCTCTGAAAAACAGTCATTCCTTTCAGACTACTTCACGTAGTGCTCCAGCTTTAACGCACGAGAAGAGCTAAAATTATTAAGAAAAACATTTATTCAACTCCTCATCTTGCAAAAAACATCCAAACTTGCTACCTTTAGCAAAACATTTGCTGCCTGGGAGGAATAATATCAGGTTGCGACATTCATATCGTGTTTCTGTTGCTCATGATTGTCAAGTTTCTTCAAGTATGAAGGTTTTTGTTTTTAGAAATATACTGTCCTGCCAATAACTGCATAGGACGAACTCTGATACCGACTCTGGACTGAGAAACAGCTTTATAGAACGTGTCGACACCAGCATGGTTCAACATCGCGGCATTTTCCAAACCATAAAACGTATTTTATTGTTTGAAAAATGATTCCATTGGACAGCGCTGAAGTAATTTCCTCAGCAGTAAAACGAACAAGCATATATACCCCGTAGCCTGCAGCTATGTCCAAAAGCACACTCAGCTACAGTCCATCTATGCATGTGACATTCCTGCACCCCAACAACCTTCCACCAGCCCCTCCAACGCCGTCTTCGTCCAGGCGTGACAGAGTGCTCAGTGACAGCAGAGGCCACGATCTGAGACGAAGCACAGAAAGAACAGTGCAGGACGCTGCTGCCTTTAGCATTAGGTCATTGGATGCTGTGACAGTGGGCTTTATCGTGGGCCCCACAGTGAGAAATGCACACACGCAGCTGGAAGTTCCCCCCTACTCTCAAACCTATAAAGCACAAAAGGATGAAACCTCACATGACACGGCGCATCCTTGCTGGACAAAAGGAGATAAGCGCAACACAATGCAGTTCACCAAGTGCCCTGGAAGCAGAACATTTCCCCCCCATATTTCTTGCTTCTTGCTTAAGAAAAAGGTTTAAAAAAACAAAACAAAACACAGAACAGTCTTTACAGCACTCTATAGATAACATTGATCAGAAATGGCTAATTTTCATGAATGATCCTCAGTGGTTTCATTAAACCACACAGAAATGCATAGTATTTATTAGTAGGACTAGAGACTTTTTCTTTAAGAATTTCTTACCACTCATTTTTAAGACATCAACCAAGACTCTTAGCTCACCCTAACATAGAAAAAAAAAGGAGTCCAGACAGAATGAAGAACTTTTTTTTTTTTAAAACATGCAAACATATTTCACATTCTTGCAGGGGAGGTTAAGGCAGGGCCTGGGTGGAAATTTGGAGGAGCTCGATAAACATACCAGAATATAATACACAGTGGTGCACAAGTTGGAGTTTAAACTTAGAAGCCACAAGTTTAATTCATTTTTGCACAGCTTTTATGTTCTGCCCAACAGAAAAGAGTAAACACAGATTCGCAAAAAGCCTTCAAACAAATTAATCCGTAAATAGGAGAGAAATCTCTCTTTGAGGGAAAATCCAAATCTCAATTCGGAAATATTTTATTCGAGGTAAACATTCAATGTGTTTTCCTGTAGCTTAATTGGTGGAAATACGAGGTGACCCAGTTACAAATTTGCCAGTCACGTTTATCTTGCTCCATGTACAGTGAGGGAGGTTGTAATGAAAACTAAAAGATCTCCAAGGCTCACAATTTGAGAACTGCTACAAGAAAGTGGCAACAAGGACAACAATTAGCAGGCCCCCATAAAACTACCGTATGTAAGGAACAATCACTTTTATGACACATCACACAAATGGAGATATATGGACATATCTAACCTCTAATGGGACACTAAGTAGAGCCATGTGCTTTGGTCGAACTGAGATCTTTGGCAAAAAAAACAGACATATCTAACCAGAAAACAATTGCTAAACAAATTTATGCTAAATTTGTTTAGCATGCACGGTTTGGCAAGATAGAAAAAAACAAACAAAAATAAAAAAACAGGGTCAGGTGTGATTTGCACAAACTGTTTCCTAAACAGCGAAAAAAAAAAATATTACAGCAGTCATTTGATCTCCTGATAAGATCCAACAAGGCTGTAAAACCTTTGCGTGCATTTACAGTATAAGCTGAATAGTGATTTGCATGCACTCCCCCCCAGTCGCTCATTTAAAGAGCAGTTGCTGCAGCACACAGAGGCCGCAGCCGCACATCTGGGACAAGTTACAAAGAGCTGCCGAAGCTGCGCGATGCTTGCCAGAACAGCCCGTGCGGTGCTGTGGGGGAGTGGAGCGCGTCGCAGGTTTAGGACTCATCTACAGGGAAGAGGAGTGCATTTAAAGGAAAATGTGTGCGTGAGCTCACAAGGAGATTAATTTTATTTGTGTGCTGGAGAAAGCAGAGGCTGATATCCAGCAGAGATGGGGATGGGAAGAAAAGATCAAAGCGGTGAGGTACGTGCAGGTCTTGCATTCCTAAGAAAGGCAGCAATCCAATCTCCATCGAGTTATCACTCGTAAACTGACACGAAGGTTTCTTAGCAAATGTTTTGCCCACTCGTGGTAATCTGCACCTTTCCAGTCCCCTCCAAAAAAAAACAAAACAAAACAATAAAACACAAAAAAAAAAACATGCTGTTAATTTAAGCTCTCCACATTCACATCCATCTGGTCAACAGGTACCAAGGCTGGCAGCCCTGCTAACTGCTCAAATGACTGAAAAATGGTTGCTGCCACTGGACGCGAACTAAATCCAGATTCTGGAAACATATTGCCTGAAGTGACACTTAAATTACAGTAATGTTTACCAATTTGGTCATTTCTAAGATCAATTGATTGCACTGAATTTTATTCGGAGCCTTAACATTTGCACTTCTCACTTAAAGCTTTGTGTGTTGCTCCATAAAGTGAAATCCCAAACATAATGAAGTTTGTGGTTGAGACATCAGAATGTGGAGAAGTTCAAAGTGTTGTTGTGTATACTTTTGTAATTCTATTTTGAAAAAAGGATCTGAGTAGATGGATTTAAAAGAAAGCATATGGAATAAGATGCTTTGCTTCTATGCTAGTGACTAAAAAGGGAGTATATACCAGAGATACAAACAGTTTGGATAACAGCGCGATTACTAACACTCCCTGAACTTTAAACAGATACCAGGGAAGCTTTCTGTTGACATTAATAAGATGTGAAGGGTTAAATATCCAGAGTAGAAACAATCCCTCAAATCAACTCCTACATTCAACCACTGATTCACCTCCTCGGATGTTTAATGAATCACGGTTTAGAGGATTTGGTCTCTACTGGACGTTCTTCAGAATGGATAAACAAGAAAAACCATTGTCCTCACAGTCCTGTCTGTGCACAATTTATTTGCTTCGACATCGGCAATGTGGAAGAAAACGGACAAGCATTCATTCACAAAAGCTTCTTTTAGAGTAACGTAAAAAAAAAAAAAAAAAAGGAATTCCAAATAGTTGCACTAAACTTATTTATGATATTTAAATAGATGGAAACAACTTTTAATAAACAGAGAAAAGAATGCGGTGGTTGCAGTGGAGGGCTGGACGAGCTGCAATGTTCTCCACTATAAATTTTGCTCAACCACTGAGACTCGAAGCAACATAGTTTTGACTTTGAATCTGGCACACAAACATGGGAACATCCTAAAATGTGGAGGCCGTGCATTTGACTCTGCTTTTACTGTTCGAACCTGGATTAATGAAAAAACATGGGATTTAAAAAGGTGACCTAATGAAATCCAAGTCAAGCAGAGAGATAATTATAACATTTAGAGCAGCATTATGGACAGCATTACATGCCGTAAACAAAAACAATTGTCCTACTGTAGTTTTAAAGATATTTCTATCCAAGTTTGAATTTTCTGACATATTTCCTTATTGAACAATTGAGCAATGAATATTATTAACTTTACTGGAGCAAATCTTAAGCATGAATCCAAACATTATGACTTTAATAGTATTTCCAGTTTGGATTCAAGTTGGTTCAAATTTCAAACCAACTTGATGAGTTTGTTTTGGTGAGCAAAGCGTTAGCCTGATGATACTTCTGTATTAGCTCATCCTCCATATACATATTGTTCAACAAAAGCAAATTACTGGTTTTAAATTAAAGATTGGAGTGTCTGACGGAAAAACAAAAAACATCCTGAACTTCAAAGTTGAGCAAAAACAAGTACTTTAACATTGATTTTACTTAATTGGCTATGGTTGCGGAACAATGTATTACATTTTATTGATTTTCCAAATGTCGTCTTGCTGGGTATTTGAATATCATTTAGCAGATTGGAAATGTATTTAGATAGTAGACTGAGGTTATGACGACATTTGTTTGCTCTATGAATTATCTGAACTCATATTGACAATTGGGCTGCAAAGTTTTAGGGAAACATTGCATAACATATCTGATATAATACCAATTCTGATAAACCCACATTTTCTTGATTATCCCCTTTCCACAACTTGCAGCATGTTGATCATTACAAGTCAGGAAGTGGCTACAGTCACCTAAGCTTGTCCAGGACTACAGTTAAATATACCCAAGATGTTAAAAACAGCTGTAAATAACAACAATCAAGGTCGACCAAAGTCTATAAACTATAGATGGTGAGGAGAGTAGAATAGTAAAGAAGGCAAAAAAGGCATCTTGGGGTAAATAACTGAAGCTTTTTATAAACATCCCTACCAACTGCTCCAGTAATTGCCAGTTGGTGAAGTGGTGTTATCTAAAATCTGATCCTCATCTCAGGCAAATATAGCAACTTTACAACAGTGACTAATTGAGAAAAGCAAAATAGCAAAAAAAAATTAAATAAATAAAAAAGTCAAGAGGAGGAATGTTGTTGGGATTTGATGACCATCGTTTTGACAAACTATTTTCTACAGTTTTGTTTTTAATCCTATTTTCACTCATTTTTTGCAACCCTCTCTTGCAACAAAACTACTGATTTTACGTTACGAGTTGATATTTATTAGTCGCTACTGTGAAAGTCACACTCATGGGTCACAATTAACACAATGGGTCATTATGTTTGCTACTACCATTTCTACTCTCCCCCTCACATGCACAAGATCCTCATGTGTATGTGAACTCTTCTTCAGACATCGAAGGAAGAGTTTCTAAATTTAGTCAGTTTTGAGCCACAAAATCCAAGCATGGGTCAAACAAAACACAATTTATTAAGGCTTTCAAAATATAGCTTTGTGTGATCTTAGTTCTCTTGCATTGAACTCCTGCAGACCTCTAAAGCGCTTTACAACCTTCTGCTTCCTAACCCTTTGACATTGCTCAACTCAAATCACTTTCTAATCTTATCAGCTGCAGGTAACAGACAACAAGCAGACTAGCTGGATTATGTTGTCTGTCTGCCTCACACACCCTCCTACATAGTCCAGGCCACAACATGCTGGAGGATGCAACGTAAAGAGACAAGTAAGGAAACGAGCCAGACATGAAATAAACACCACTGTGGCTTAGAAGAGCTAGAAAAAAAAAATGTTTTCAGCCAAAACATCAAACCGTCTTATGTGCGGATCAAATTTTGTTTGTGTTGAATTTACGGTTTTTGAGAAAGAGTGAGAAAACAGAGACTAAAGACATCTTGCCGAGAGGGTCTAAACATCATATTCCCAAGAAAAGCAATCCCTTGTTGGATTTCTCATTCACATTAGGGGCAGAAAAAAAAACAACAAAAAAAACAGTCGCATTACAACTTGATCCAAAAGCAGCCAAAGAAAATATAACCTCAGGACCAAATTGGGATAATTTTCATCCTGATTTCATCAATCAAATCCAAGAAATCATGCTCCCCAAAAACCTCAGCTGTGAAACTTTACATTCAAGGAACTATCCACGGTGATGCTCATACTTTGAAAAACATACTTTTCAGTTGTATCACAAATGGAAATCACACTTGATTTGAACAAGGTTTCCAAATCTCGATTTAAGTGAATCTGAACAGACAAAAAGACTGGATTTTAGCAAACCTGGCATACTCCAACAGCTTTCTAGATATTTACTTTTGCTTTGTATGGCATACATGTGCAAAGAAAATGACAGTTTGTAAAGTTTTTTTTTTCCCCCTCACTACAAGTTGCTATTTTTTGCATTTAATTTTATTGATATGCTAGAAAAAATACATACAAAAGAACATGGTATCATCTACATAGAAGTGAATTGGTTGTTTCTGGAGTCAAAATACAGAATTGGTTAAATGATGAAGAAATGTCAAGTTATTAAAAAAGTAATATACTTTGCAGCTTAGTACCATTAAATGTTTCTTTTATGAATCTATGTAAAGACCTGTGGAGCTGCAGTCTCAATCGACAAACAATGAAAAGCCTTTCCAGACACTCCGGCATGAGTGCACCACAGCTGTCTAGTGTTTACTTGGGCAAAATCTTTTGCAAGCTTGGACAGATCGCTCGCTCTTTTCGCCTAGCACCTGAAACGCCGACCCCCTCTGTTAGATACCAACGTCATAAACCAATGCTTCCTGTGCACGATGACACATATCCTTGTTTCTTCCTGCTCCTTCGCTGCTCTCCTGACTCCATTTGTGGATGACTTCTGCTGGTCTTTGGAGAGAACTTTGTCTTCTGTCTCTCACTCTTTCACAAACACACACACCATGTCAACAAAAAGTAGCTGTGGGAGTGTTTCCACATGAGCTGTCTGTCCATTGTTTCAGGCCACAATTCATATCAGGACAAGAGTCAGGGCTCATTCCTCCCCTCCTCCATTCTTTTCCTTCCTCTCCCATCCTGAACTGCTGAGTTGGCCTGATTCAACCGCCAACTCGTGGCCTGGCTGTTTGGAAAAGGGTGTGTGTGTGTGTGTGTGTGTGTGTGTGTGTGACAGGGGGGCAGCTTCTTCTCACGGTGTGGCTGTCTGCTTTTGTCAGGCGTCTGAGTCACTTCAGAAGAAGATAACTTAACAGTAATAAATGTCTGAATGATCCATTAAATTAAAAGTATGAAGTGTTAAAGAGAATTGTACGCCGGGTAGGCATACAATTAAATTTCAATTAATTTAAAGATGATCAACTAATATCTTAGACCAACTTCTTAAGCTACATTCTTCAGTAAGTAGTAAAATGAGCACATGAGATTTGGCAAATCAAATAATTAATCTTTATTGAGCTGGAAGAAATTCCAGTCACTTGCAGAAACGCTATGAAGGAAAGTTTTAGCCCTTTTCTTACAGTAACGGATAAAAACTTTGGTCTACCTCAATACCTGGAACCTGCTCTCACTTACTTAGGTTAACAGATGATACTACTTTAATTGCTTTATGCATTGAACATTTTGAAATTTATTTTGCTTTCTGAAGATCACCTTCAGATATTCTGTGACTCAGCGGGTCCCCTGAGCCTTATGTTTAGAAGCAGCAGCTTCATAGGTGTTGACGGATCCATTTTACGGAGACGAGTGCTCCAGGATACATCTTCTTTATCCTAGTAAAATTCTTGATCAGATTTCCTTCAAAAGTTGTGATTACTAAACAAAGCGCCTGCAGATCAACTTGAAATCAGAAGAATGTCGGACGCTTCAGGAATCTCTAAAGCAATAAGGAAAGCCTCGAGAATCATCCACTGTACTGTTTCTGCACATAAGATTGCAGTCTGAAGCCGGCAGTCTTAAAAAAACAAAAACAAGATACAGGTTTAGGACATGTAAGAAGCATGTCGATACACGTCCAACAACGTAGACAAGGAAGTAAGTTTATCTTTAAACTGTAAAATGGCTTAAACTAAATTGTGATAATTCAACAGGAAAGCAAGTAAAAACTTCTTTTTTCCCCTCCATATGCATTTTCCTTTTCTGAAAATGTGTTTAAGAAATTTACCTCTTGAGCTTATATTTAGATTTTGTGCCCAAGTGCTGCTTCAAGTCCAGCTACACCCTGGCAATGTTTATTTATTTATTTATTTTTTAAATCTGCTTTTTTCACCATTTTTTCCCTCAACAGCAAATTAGTTCCCATTTCACCAGGGATGCCGGAAAGGTAAACAACCCTGAAGAAACGGTCAACTCCCTCTTTGCAAGACAGACTAACTATTTCAAGTAGAAAACAGAAACAACAATGTTAAATAAATTAACTGTATCTTTTTTTTTTAAAAAAAACACTTAATGATATTTGGCTTGACAAACCAAATGTCAAGCCACTTGTCTGCATGTTTCCCTTATTTATACCACATTCCTGCTGTAAAGATACAAAGAGGAAAGTGTCCTCTTATTATAATTCACAATTTTTCAAATACCTAAATAATAATAAGAAGAAATTGTCTTGTTTATCGCCTAGATATTTCCTTTGCTACCAGCTGTGCACCTCTCGTCATGAGCCGGGTGGCTCTGAAGCCGAGCTCGCCTGCGGTGAGCATCGAGGAGCGGAGTCGGCCCCTCCTTTGTAATTATGGACTCTGAAAATAACTCTTTACAAAAGGCTCAAGGTTCATGTTGTGCTCGCTGAACTCTGATGCACAAAAGCTGCGTGATGTCTCTCCTAAGCCAGACTAAGTGGATGTAGACGAATTCCTCGGGGGATTAAATAGATTTTTGCATAACCTCAAAGAAAAGTTGTTTGAAGGATGTAAAATGAATCAGAAATGTTTGGAAGTTTACGTCATCTGAAGCAAGACAACCCTCATGAGACGCTGTCGAAAATGAACAGGAAACTACACTGGATCATCAGATAACTGCAGCATTCCCCCACCTGCACACGTTTAAAGCCAATTTGCACGTTTTGATTAAAATTAGGTGAGCTGGGATTTCATCAGAGGAAACTAATCTTTTGCTCAAGCGTACACTTGTGTGTTTGTAACTTTTTAAAACGGGGATTAGTGTGAGTTTTCTACTGTTGCGCACACATACAGAGCATGCCTGGCCTTGTCTTGTCATGCAGCAGAGCTGTAATTAAGGAGGAACTGCAGTGAGCAGTCTCACAGCGAGCCGTCTCTGCACAAACCAAAGACTCCGCCCTCGAAAACCCACTAAACGCCCACCCGGCATGCTAACTCCCCACTCTCCCTAACCCTAAATGTCCGCCCCTGTTCCTCGCTTTTCTCATGCCTCTGCCAAAAATGTAGCCAGGGAATTTTTCTCGGTTTTCCCATATCCAGTCCATCTCAGTGTCTCTGTCCTGGAAATTGCCGTTTGTCATTTATGAGTAACAATTTATTCACAAAAAAAATAAATAAAAAAAAAAAGTTGTTTGCTGAAACCTTAAATACAAGGTATTCAAAAACATGAGGATGCGCTTCATTTAAAACAGTATTAGCAATGCATACCTCACTTTGAGAGTATTAAAATGGTAACATCTGGGAACTTTGGGAATAATTTTATTATTTTATTTATTTGTTTTTACACACACCAGTCAGGGTTCTAGATTTTCACTATAATAAAAAAAATAAAGACAGATCAGCTTCTTAATATGATGTTTTTGGACTTCTTTTTATGGTAATAGAGGCGCATTAAAACGCAAAAAATAAAATAAAATAAAAAAAATTTATAATCTGGCAAGGAAGCCAACCCATAAACAAGAAAGAATAGAGAATAAAATTTTTACTTTCTGGAAAAAAAGAAATCCTTCCTATATCCATCCTTCTACAGCTGTTAGAGAGATGTCAAAAGAAATGTGCGCTTCAGTCAGTTAGTCTATAAATCAGATAAACATGTCACATATTCTTAATTTTCTTTTAAACCATAAAAGCAAGAGAGGAAGACAAACATTTCAATCTTGTTTTTTCCTCTTTAAAATGCTCAAGGAGTGGCTGCAGTGGTGGTGGTGGTTTAGGATGTTGTTTGCTCCGGAAAGACTGGGTCAATTTTAACTTGACCACTGAGATCTCTGACACTCAACACAACAACAACAAAAAAAAATACAAAGACACAATCACATCTGTAAGTCAGACACAGGAGTTTATAGAGATCCTGTTTAACATGAATGAAAACCTTCAGGGTTTCAGGAAATATCCAGTTTTGTTTTTTTTTGTCACAATAGAAAACAGACCATACTCTTGTGCTACCAGGTTGCACAAACAGCAACACTCTTCGGTGCGGACACCACTACAGAGCGAAAAAGGAGAGTCAAAATGAACCATTTTCTGGTTCAGGGAGGTTCTTGAAGAATAAAATAAGATGAATCACTGATATGTAAGAAGGTAAAATTATTTTAACTTTTTACATAAAGAGACATGTCTGCAGTTCACTAGGGCTGCAAGAGAGAGCGATTCTTTCAGCAGGAAATGGAAAGGCAGAACAAAGTGTCTTAAACTTTTGAGGTTTTAATCTCAGTCATGGAGGATGCCGATTTTGAAAATGTTGGCAGACTTTTTAGAGAAGACACACAAGGTATATTTAATAATTTAGATAGTAATTATAGATATCATAATCTGGGTAATCCCAAATATAAAGTATCCATAATCATTTTGTCTAAGTTTTCAAATTTAGACTTTAAAATAAGTCAGCAGAATTAAACTTACCGTATATATAAATCTCATAACAGATCTTAAAAATATATCAAAATCAGTTAGAAGCTGTACAGAACCACAGATCAGAATTTGACCCTTGAACTCTGACCAGTTCTTTTATCCTTAAACACAAGATTTTACTTGGCCATTCCAAGACAAAAAGTGAATAATGTTAAGCTTAAAAGAGAGATAATTCCATAAAATACTCATTAAAACTGTAGGAGGGGTTCCTGACAGACACTCCTTTCCCATGATGTCTGGAAAGTTCACTGTGGGAGAGCAGGAGGGGTGGGTGAAGGAGCGGTTCAAAGAGGGGTCGTAAACCAAAATGAAAGCAGGGACTTAGGAAACATAAACTCCAATATACTTCTGACAACACAACAAGAGTTTAATTAAACTGCCAATACTCCCCCCCCACACCCTGCAACAGAGACCAAAGAACAAAGACGAGCATTGCTACTCTGTGTGTCAGCTGCATATCGACATGCGTGTCTGAAACCGTTAAACAAAAGTTCCAGAAAGCCAGTGAAGACGTCTCAGACAAGCTGCATGCTTGGCACTTGACCGGGGTTTGTGCCTTCACGGCTTTTTGTGTCGGCTGCTGTGATTTACGGCGTCGCTCAATCTGCTTTTCTGTGCTGCTGCAGTCAGAGGCACAAAGAGAGGCCTCTCCACACCAGACACGGCTGCTGCTGCTGCGTCCGGCTCCTGGCAGGGATCGCGCATTTCCATCACACTTGAACTACGACGCTTAATGCAGAAAGACACCCAGAGAAAAAGGCCACACAGGTTTTTATTGAAAGGCCCAACCACAAAGACAATTATGTAATCTAAAAGGATTAATGTTGCATGAAGACTGCTATTTGGAATTGGAAGGGGCAAATTCTTACTAGTGACCAATACTTCATAACCTGTTTAAACTTTATAAATATATTTCCAAATTTCATTCTATTATTTTTCCCTTTCTGTTCCCGAGAGGAAGAAAAAAAGAGGAGTAATAATATGTTCAGTGTATCCTCGCTTCCTCTTCTCTCCACTTTCTGTCTGCGTTTCACAGTCAGGCAGACTCCCCACTGTCTGCCTGGGTCCCCCCCCAACTTAATCATTGAGTCAAGCCCGAGGTCTCTTACGAGAAGGATGACGACCAGTCTGAGCAGCTATGTACAAAGAGAAAATCCCAGAATGCATACCAAGATGATCACCCAGATGGGCTTCCTGGAGAGAATTGCACTTTCAAGGCTTTGTCCAGGAAAAGAAATTAAAAACAAGTGATGACAAGGTAAATAAATATGGTTCCTAAGAAGCATTTCCCTCCCCCCTCATTTTGTTTTTATTGGCATCTTAGTATAGCAGGAGCTACCCTGCACAGCTGGAGGTGACCAGAAGCACCTGTGTACATGAAGCACGAGCACATCAAAAGATTATTGAGGCTAAGCAACAAGACAACAGCTTTATAGGAACAAAATGGATGTGTTGGTATGAGGAAAGGGAACACGTTTGGCAAAGCGACAATTGGTCAGTTACACGTTCGCATTTCCAAAGTACTCAAGTCAGTTGGTAAAAAATGAAGTCAGGACGGGTTGTCAACATTGCACAATGCAGAGGTAACTCGATGACTAACATCATACTCCACTAAAAACAATCAGTGAAGTTTTCTTTCAAGCCATTTCATCAGGCTGTCGTAGTTTTCCTGAGTTACTTCCTTTAAACTGAATCCAGTACTAGAGGAAATGACATCGCAGCAGCCTGGGTTTCTGTTAACACGTTTCTAATGCGAAGGGAAACAGCAAAGGAGGCCAGCGTCAGGTCAGAGAAGTAACAGTTCCTTTGATCTTCGGGAAACCATGTGGTCCAACATGCAAAACGACATCTGTCTGCAGATCTCAGGTTTTTTTTTAAAACTTGTGCTACATTTCCACGTCTCTCTTTAGCTTGGCTGATGTTGGTATCAGTGGGTTGTTGGAGTCGTAAATATTGGCACGCTACGTATGAAGCCAAATAGAGACGACCTCGGATGAGCTGAATAACTGTTTATTTAAACTCTTAGCC
This sequence comes from Alfaro cultratus, assembly GCA_903066825.1. Taxonomy (NCBI): domain Eukaryota; kingdom Metazoa; phylum Chordata; class Actinopteri; order Cyprinodontiformes; family Poeciliidae; genus Alfaro; species Alfaro cultratus. The sequence continues at coordinate 7,163 of CAEFZX010030431.1, read as the reverse complement.
TTTTCCGCAGACAGGGGTCTCTGCTCTTTGTTAAAAAGTTTAGTCTATATGCAGTCTGCTTATACTGTCTGCAAAACAGCTGAACTTTCCCCTCACGAAACGCAGACTGCAGCCTTACCGTTTCGTGACTGGTGCAAGTATTTGAACGAGGGCTTTTCCAAATGATCACAGAATTAAGTTTGGAAAGTTGCAATCAGAACTCCCTCACCTTAAAAGTCTACAGAGTACAACAAATCAAAAAGATAATAATATAGCAAAGAACTCTTGAATGAGTTATTTCGACTTTAAAGTAACCTTTAGCTTCGGTATTTTCTAAAGCATCCTTTAGCATCTATGAGTGATAGAGCGTCTTACAATTTGCCTATCAAGAGAGAAAAAATGTGGAATATCGTCTGTGATATCATTGGAGGCAATTTGAAAATATATCGTAATATAATTATTTTTTTGACTACATCGTCCACCCCTACCTATTGTACAGTCTCTCCTCCTGGTAATAAGATTATAAATACAAAATACACAACAGAACAAAATGACTTAACATATACTATGATAAGATAAGTGAACTTTAAGCTATTAGGAAGTCATTCGTGTTCAGTATTCAATATATAAAATGTTCCTTTAAAAAACATATTTTCTGAGAGATGACATGCAGCAACAGGTGGGGGTGAGGCAGAAGTGTGTTGCTCTTTGGAAAACTCTCTTTTCTTATCTTTCTTTTTTAAAAACCAACTCATGCCTCCATTTATCAAAACAAAAGAAGCAAGTTCTTGGTTTTATTTGATAGATGATCTATCCATGATAATTGTTGGATTTTAGGTTCCCGTGATTTCTTATTAGTGGTAATAACCACAAAAAACCCCCAAAAAACCAAAACGTCTTAGGCTTCTACAACGATCAAAGACCTCACCTGAAAAACACCCAATCAATCTTCCTTCCATCTCTTCACTCTTTCAGGAGATAAGTGCCGACTATCTACAGAGCCTACAAGGCTCCTAGGAATACACCACACATTTCTAACCTGCTTTGTCTGAGTAAAGGTCATCAGTTAAGAATCAGACCCCACAGGGAGAGTAACATGCATCAGGAGCAGGATTATCACTACATCCTAACAAAACTGTGGCACGTGCTGCAGATACTTCGCAAACAAAGGAAATCTAGGCCTGTGAGGGAGTGTCAGGTAGATGAAAGAGACCAGCACATGCTGTCATAGCCATTGTTAATGCAGGAGGAGTGGAAAAGGATGCACATGGACTCACAAAGTTATCTGATCTGAGGGTGGAGGAGGCCATCTCTCACTGAGTTACAGGTCAATTCACATCTAATAGCTTTTAGTAATGAGCCATTAGTTTTCTTTTCACGTTTCATCTGTAAATCCAGTAAAGTCTTTGAAGCTCAATTTATAGTCTAATCCGAGATGATAATCTAGTTTCCCAGTATAATAAATAAAACATGGGTTGGACTCTTTATGGGGTGTTTTCTTTGTAAGCGCATATCAAAGTCTAGTGATTCCCAATAAATATTTATTTTACTGTCCAAGTCTTAGTGTTGATGTGTGTTTTCACATGGGGTGGTCTGCTGACCCCGGTCACAGAAGACACACGGTGACACCACTGATGACCTGCACTCACAGGGTGGTACTGTCTGATACAGTCATTATCATGCTCACTTTCTCATGCCAGCATCACAATGGGTGGAGGGTATCTGCTCCGAGGAATGAGGTACTCGCACAGCCACACATTCACCTCTTTGTCTGGCTGCTAACAAAAGGCTGCAGATACGCAGGATGGTCAGACTGCCTCAGCGGCACATTCTTATGAACCACATCACCATGGCCAGAGCGTCATTTTCAACCAAAACTTCTTGCCATTTTCTGCTCTACTCCCAGGTCACCTTTTCTTAAAAGGACTGTTACTGCTTTCCAGTAAAGACTTATGTAGCTTTATTTTGTACAAATGTAGAACTCAACTCAGAACAACCGCCTACCCCTCATCTGACCCAATCAAAGCAAAACCACATAATTCCAACCTCTGACTGCACCTCTTCAAATTATCCTGTATGTTAACTTGTAATAGCAATTTGACCAGTTGGTGCTAAAGCATTAATAACCAATTCGTTTCTGTGTGTGTTCCCTATAGAATGTAGCTCCTTGTCATACGTCTAAGGCTTCCCAACAATCTGCAAGCAATTTTTTATAATGCATCACAACAGAGGTTGAAAGCTCAAAAATATATAAAGAAGAGTCTTCCAGCCATTTGCTCAAGTCTACTGAGTCAATCTGCCACTTCGACGGCTAGAAGAAACATCCACAAGGGGATGAAAATTGTTGCTTTCATACCCAAATGTAACCGGAACTGAAACAACCACGACTACAAAATAAGAAATGGTTAATGCAGCCAAATGACCAGCACCAACTTTTATGCCTTTTTGATTCATCAACAACTTCCATTTTGAAGAGAGTGGTGATCAGTATGATCTGCTAACTCTTGGGTATGTTGCATTCACTGATCACATGAGACAGATTGTACATTTGAGTTTCTGACTTGGCAGAGCCAAAATGCTGGTTTCGTCAAGCATTTCCACAAATTATTCACAATAAAAACTATCATCGGATTAAACATGCTTTATAGAATTTAATACCAACAAAAGTGAGTTTAGTCAGCTTTAGACATCTTAGTTTTCAGGAACACAGGCTGATTTGGGCCTCTTTGGTTTCTGAAACCTATTCTGAGATGGAAATCCACATCATTACTGTTCACAAAACTGATGCACAGCTTTTGAATTTTAGCCACGGGACTGCAATTAAAACAATGCTCTGGAGTGACCACACACTACCCAACACCGAGAGGAACATTCCTAGAAGGATCGAGAGTATGAATGGATGTGAATGTTGATGGATTCATTTGCATGCTAGCTAGCTCTCTGGCAAGCGGTCAAAACCCTCTCCAAACTTGGGGATCAATGACAGAACAGGGATGGAGAGAGGCGTTGGTTCCCTTTCAGCACACTGTGGGTTTTGGTATTGAACAAATACGCGCTCGCATGCAGGCACACAGAAGCTCACGAACGTAGGGAGCTCCTTCAGGAGCCTCCCTTCTCATGCAGATCTTTTGTCTCTCAGTAATGTCTGGTATGCCAGCTCTGCTCAATGACCTGATTTCTATGGGGCTGCCGAGGCACCGATCTCTCTCCCTGCATTTGTGTCTGTGTTCATCTGCCTGCAAGGCCTTCCTCTGGATAAAGCACAGGGCTTAGCTGGGCAGACAGACACAGACCAAGACTGATCCGGTGTATAAGAGCGCAGGAGACACAAAGAACACAAACAAAGTCTTGCATGAAGTAAACAGAACGGGCCTCAGGGCAAACTTAATTGAATGAGGAAATGTATATATTTTTTCCTCCTCAAGTTGCCAGAGTGATTGCAATGGACAAAGCAGTTAATAAAAATAGGCGTTTACTTTACATTCTATCTAGTTTCAGGACATTTAAAACAGTAATATTTGATTCTACCCAACAAATTTTAAGACAAATTGTTTCTGTACACTTACCTCGTCTTTGTACGAATACCCTGAGTAGGGGATGAGCCGAGTCGACTGCCTTGGAAAAGTTCTCGTCGTTGTTAATCGGCAGGAAGTCCCCATGAGTGTCGGCGTAGCCAATCATCACCTCTATATTCGCGAGGCGGTGAATGTGCAGGATGAGCTTGTAGAACTCCTCGAATTTACCAGGCTTGATCCGGTTTACGGAGAACCGTCGGAACTCTGCTCCGTACTAAAGAAAGAGGAAGAAGGAAAAAAAAAATAGATGTTATTCCTAAAGTAGAAAAGTAGGATGCCACTTGGATAAATAAAAAGGTACAAGTAGTTGGTGGATAAGGCACAGCAAAGCAAGCTTCTGAACAATGTATAAATAAAAATGACAGTTTGAAAAACCAGTTTTAACACAGCCAGTGCATATTTTCAAACATTTACATTACAAAGCAGCAAAAAACATTGACCTTCAGGGAAGAAACAGATCAACGTTGCTTTTCAACATACCAAATGCAAAGTTAGAGAAATAATTATATCTTAGTAAGAGAAATTAATTTCCTTTTGCACATACACTGCTTTTATGCTAAGCTACTGCTTTAATTAGCACAGACTCAAATCCAGAAGGTACATGCACAGTACCATATTTATTCAGTTTATTCAACCTGATAAATGTTGATACAAATTTAAAAAAATATTTCTGATAATTTGTAGCAGTTTGTTACTCTAATCATCAGCTTATATCACAAGTGAGCTGATATCAAAGGCAGAAAGCAGAGAGAGAGAGAGAGGATCAGGGGCAAACAGGAAGGAGAGGAAAAAGTGCTGACATGGTTGCAGACAAGCAGAAGATATGCTACACCCACCACTGTAATTAGAAGATGGCATATTAATTTCAGAGAAAGCCTAGTGGGGATGCCAGAGAAACTTGCTGCCAGGTTTACTTCAGGCACAACTTGCGAGTCAGCTTTATGAAAATGTGACGCCCCATTTGGGTTTAAGCTAATATAAGCCTAGCTACTCCGGAGGATGACACAAGAAGCCGATCAGAAGGTTCTGTCGGTGTTTGGTCAGAGTTAACTTTGTGAAAAGGGAAACCTCGTCTGTAATTAAGTCTGCAATACTTGAACATGTTAAACTTGAGTTACCAAATTGTTCAGAGATCTCCGTCAACCTTGTGGTTAGGAAAGTCTTCTTGGTACGGTATGTCATGTTCATTGTGCTCCATGCAGAACCACCCCAAGGCCTGGAGCAAGCCTGAACATGACATGATTATTCACAGGCTTAAGCACTCAAACCCAGTACTAAGAATACATCACCTCAAACATGACATCACCTGTCCTTCTGGCCTATCAGGACGAAGTGACGCCGAACAAGCTCAAACATGCCTGGAAGCCTCCTAACTGACACACAGCAGAAAAAGGAAGATAAGTCACTTCTTACTTTGGTCAACACTCACTTCTTCGTCTTCATCATGCAAGTCAAGGTTGACTTACTGATTCTCTGTAAATAAATAACCGACTATGAAGTGAGCAGATGATAAATAAATACGTTCTTTATTATTAAAGGTATGCAAAACAAAGTTTTAGGTAATGCGGAAAAATAAACTTCACCACTACTCCCTCCTCCCTACAGTTAATCCCCCCACAACACACACAGTGATAAGAGCTTTAGGTGACTGAAACCAGCTCCTTGCTGAGGCTCCCTGACAGACAGCCAGACACCTCCAATGTTATCCCTGATACGCTTATCGCTGGAACAGTTTCCCTTGAGAAAACCAAACATGAACTGCCAAGCGCCAAGCACACACACACAAATCAATCAGAAGCACACAAAAGTATCAGAGCAAGAAACACACAAGCGCCACTACTGGAAATGTGGAGGAAGCTTACCTAATGTTCACAAGGTTTGTGTTTTCTTCTGGACAAACATTTTAAGCATCAGCTGGCTTTAAGGGATTGATTTAGAGATTTAATGGCCTTTTTTTGTAGTTAATATTGCCTGCAATTAATGACGAGTAACAGGAATGTCATTTTCTTCAGGTTAAACTGTGTTTAGAACAGTTCTGGATTGCATTTCTCACAGGCCAGAGAAGAACAGAGGACAGAACACAGCAGTTCTGGTTGGAGAAGACAAAGTTTCAGTCCAGTGGCAAAGCAAACTAGGCGTAATCTTTTGAAATTGTTCTTAGAAATATGAGTATGGTTCAAATAAGATGCTGTTTGTTAACAAGAAAAACTAAAACAAAACAAATCCCCTCAAGCCTTAATAGAATAAATTTAAGATAGGGGTTAGGAGTCTTTTACAACATTGTGTTTCCAAGGTGATTCTCTTTTTCAACAAATTAAAATGGTATATTATTTGTTGATGTCGAAATTTCTCCTGAAAGGAATCAGTTGTAAATGCCTGCAGTTGGAATACCACTGGTTTAGACCAAAATTAGACCATGTTTTATTATAATGGCATTAAATTTGCACGTCAGGAAATAAGTTGGACGTTGTTAAACTCTACTAAATTCGATTTAGAATGAAACCAAACTGGAGATGATGAGTTATTTTCTTTTTAATAGTGCCACAGACATCTTGGCCATGTTCTAAAATTGGAAGGAGATCCGGTTTTGGTGACAGATGCACTACAGATGGGTTCCTCCATGGGAAAGGGGCCAGATTGTCGAACCTTAAGAAAATGTGAAAACTAAACAATAATGCCCTGAAATGTTCTCCCTGTAATTCAACTTGATTGCCCCAAAACCGAGTCATTTTTAAATAATATTTAAATGCAGTATTCATGAAGAAAGAGATTTTTAGCCCTTTCAAATCCAAATTGGCAAAAAAACCCCCCAAAAAATCACAATGTCACTAATTCCCATCTTGCGTATGTCAGTATGAACTAAACATAGCTTTCGCCATTTATCTGTCGTCTCAATCATAGTTGAGGTGAAGGGCTGAACTGAGCAGCTTGGACTCTTCAGCACACGGGAAACAGGCTGGAAGGGAAACAAAGTGACAGAGTCACGTAATGCTGTGCGTGAGGAGCTACATCTGATCAAACGGAGGGGGAGAGGACGCGTGACGTAACACGGCGGTGAGTCAGCTCTCGATGCGATGATGATGCTGATGAAGCTGCTCTGTGGCGGCTACACCCACAAACAATCCCCCCTGGTGGCATCACAGTCAAAGGATGGAGAAGAAAGCGACTCTCCGAGGTCACCGTGTGTGTTCATGGTTGACCCCTGGACTGGATGTTTGCCCACCTGCTGTCAGCTCCCCAACCATCTGTCAACCGTCTCACCGACCTGTCAGGCAGACAGAGGGGGGAGGGGCTCCTTATCAATCTTCTCAGGCTGTGGTGATCACGGTTGGTTGAACGCCTTTTCGGATCAACTAATGTTTTCCACTCAACTTCCTATAATTGAGCTTGGATGCAGCACTCTGGGAAGACGATTAGTTATTCACTGATTGATAAAAAGAAGAGAGTTTGAAGGTAATCCACTGACTTTGGTAAACACGATGGGGAAAGCAACTCTTGACAGATTCTGATGAGAGTTGATCACCTCTACGTTTGCGTGCGTGCGTGCGTGCGTGCGTGCGTGCGTGCGTGCGTGCGTGCGTGCGTGCGTGCGTGCGTGCGTGCGTGCGT
>CAEFZX010030430.1:0-90464 GCA_903066825.1 Alfaro cultratus | reverse complement strand
AGAAGTTCATTTACTGGATATAATGTATATATATATATATATGAATATATTTTATTCTTGGCTTGCAGCCTTATCCCTTAAAGTACATGTCTCAAACTCAAGGCCTGTGGGCCAAATCCGGCCCGCCATAGCTTTTTATGTGGCCCTCTAAATTCTAGACTAAACACTTAGTATGCTTAAATATTATTTTATCAATCAGTTTTTTCCTGTTTACTTCCAAATTATATCAATCAATTTCTCCAGTTTCTTGCAAAGTATCGTGGAAATTTACGGAAAATCAACAACTCCTCGCCCTTTTTTGCACTAATTCATAATTGGGGATTCATTGCAAATGTTTCTCAAAAAATGCTTATAACTTTCTTACTTGCACCAAACAGCTGACTTATCCTTAATTGATGTCAGATTATGGTCCATGATCTGTACAGCGGGTAAAAAAGGTCTCATTTACCGACTTAAGTAAGCACAAATATTGAGAATATTTCCAAATTAATACCACAAACACTTTGATTTTTATTGCAAAAAAATCACAAAGCAATTGGGATATCCTGGAGGAACTGAAAAGATGTTCAATGTTTTTCAATTTTAAGAAGTCATTGATATTTTAACATTTATGAATGTGTTTTATCAATACGTTCTGGCACAACCGGCCCTTTAAGAGCATGCATGATCTTAATTTGGCCCAAAACAAAAACGAGTTTGACACCCCTGCTTCAAAGGGACAGTATAACATATTTTTCAGGCACATAGTGGCATTAAATGTTACAGTCAAGTAACTATGTTACCTTCAGTTTATGTAGAAATTGAATATATATTAAACACGACTTAAAACAAATTTGTCTTCACCATTTAATGCCTTGAAATTGGACCTCTGTCTCTTTAAGAAGCTCCTGTTCTTTCCAACAAGCCGCCTTCAGCACATCATCACAACGTTTTTCCATTAAGTCATTCACAACTCTTTTAGGAGAGTTGCACTGAAAGGTAGTTAGCATGATGAGCTAAGCAGATGTGCACTTGCACTAGGTGTTGCTGCTGCCGCTAGTCTGGAGGAGCTGTGTGGAAGAGTCATGGGGGAGAGCAGCTCTCTGAGGTGGAAGCTCGACTGGAGGCTGTGTGCTCTTCTATGTGTTTCCCCATTTACCTCAGTGCAAAGGGACTGTTCTCTGTGGTATTAAAAATTGTAAATTGAACCAAAATGTTACCGGAAAATGTTGTAGAGAGCAGCTTGATTTTAGTCACACACATCAGTATGCAGCCTGAATTATTTAAATGCATTGGAAACTGACTAAATTTTATCACAGGCAGCCTCATCACTGCATCTATATATTCCTAGTGCAACTTTGTTGTAAATTATTTATGGGTTCTTTATTTCCTCCTTTTTTAATGGATATAGGTTAACACTGCCCACAAATTTATTGAAAACGTAAATAATAAAAAGGAAAAAAAACGCACTTCTTAAAATAGCTTTGGTAATCCATTCACTGAAAACGCTTCTCACTTATTACAAATCTATATCTGTGCTGGGAGCTTAAGTTGCGGTATGAAGAGAAAATTTTGGCTAATAGGAAATTGTGCTGCCTTACATCTCATTCATATGTATGTCACTTAAAGCCATCTTATACCAGCTTTTGAATGAAACATGAGAGATCCTCTGGAATCAGAAGATTTATTGTAGCAGGAATGATTCCCTCTCCCGCTGAAGGTATTTTACTGCCTTGAAGTAAAAAGCAGAATGGCTCCAGCATATTTCAAGTGTTCAGTGTTGGTTCAACTCTGTCTGCGAGGCTGTTCCTACAATTTCAGCTGCCCATTTTCTCTGCGGGGACCGGCTTTTGCGTCGTAAATGCCGCTCTCCAGCGTTTGAAACTCTTGGAGGCTGGAGGTCTGTGCTCACTTTGGGAGATAAAAGGAGTTTCTCAGGATTACAGAGCTGTAATCTTGACAGATGAGGAGCAGCTAGCTTTCCGTCTCGCCTTCTCTTTTATTCCCTCCCTCTATGTTATCAGGAGAATTATGAAAATGACGAGCACTGGAGCTGCCAAAGAGTACAGCTGAGAGCTTCAGGAAAACTATTGTTGCCATTTCAAGATCTCTGTATGTCCTCGTGTCTGACGTAAGGCCAGCATTTTCATTCGTTTCTCTGCACCATTTATTTTCCTTTGTTTCCTTTTCATTGTCTTCACCTCCCTTGTTGCTCATTACCTGCTTTACCTTCCATTGTGTTTTATTGTTTATTGTTCATTTTTTGACAACAGCAGCTGTTGCCAGGGCTCAGCTATATGTCACAGGATCTCTGCTAAAAATATTCACCACAATAAGAGTGCACTTGAAATAGAGATATGACACATTCTTTTGATATTATTTCAGTCTGGCATATTTTCCCCAAACTTTCAGGCAAAGCAAAGGTGCATGTAAACACGAACAATGGCCATATTAAATGCTTATTATCACTTATAACCCATCATCGTATTTTGTTTCCAAGGCTGGTGGCGCTTGCCAATCTTTGAGAGTAAAGTCATCAGGGAAGAGTTAGATTTAAGAGTAATAATGTGGCTTCCATGCTGACTTTTAAAAACTTTGCCATCTCTAAACCCCTCCGCCCTCCAAAGAAATTTGCTCGACCAGACTTCATGCATTACTAATTTTCAACCCTTTCACAAAATTATGATATTGTTCAAAGTGTCTGTACTTCAATGTGTCTGGCATTAGACAATGGAGCCCCCTTGAAGAAGAACGTAATCAGTCATAAGAGGCTGGCTCCCTGGTTTAATTCAGAGCTTTGTGGTTTGAAACACACTTCTTGGAAATTGGAGTCGAAATGGCGCCTCTGCCCATCTAGAGAAGTCCTACTTGATCTGAAAAAGAAAAAAAGAAGGATCAGTATTGCAGTGGCAGTCCAGCAGTACGTGGCCTGATATGTCAATCAATTTCTTTTCCTAGTTCAGGATTAGGATTCAGATGAACAATAGGAATTTGACTATTGCAAATATGACGAGTTCTTTATAATAAGGTGATTGCAGAAAGATTTTTGTTTTGGAATTTTTGTTTAACATTTTTGCTTTACTTAGCTGGACTTACCGAATATATAATCTCATTATCTTGTCTTCATCAGAGGTCGAGCAAATTTCATAGTTTTCACTTGTAAAACACACCTTTAGCCACTTTGATGAATGCAGAGCTCATTCAGACGCAGTAGTGTCATCTACATCACAGCAGGCAATTCTTTTGCCAATCAATATGCATTAGTATAACTGTTAGTGTATCTATAACACTTGTAACAAGTTACAGTAATCATGCATTTTTTTGTTAGTATGAAAAAGAAAAGTTTAAACCTGCCAGCCTTGTTTTTGACTGCTGAATGAGTGCATTGTTGTTGCCTTTCTGTACAATGACATGAAATCTGCTGCTCTCCACTAACACACCAGCAGAAATCGACTACCACCATCTGTGTTGCATCTTTTGTTTGCTCTGAACAGAGGGGGTCTTTTTTTTTATTTTTTTTTTAACTTTAGCATTATGTGTTTTCTTGTTTACACGCACAATAGGAGCCTCTTACAAAGCTAATTGTCTGTAGTTTTGATGCAGGGGTAGAAGAGTGGTAGTTACTCCAAAATCTTGAAGAACTCTCATTGTTTGACCCACTCAGTAACACCTGGTGGCTTTGTGGCGCCACTTTTCTCAGATCTCGATTCTTGTAGATGTTCCAAAAAACGACGACAATCAGAAGAAGAGCACGAATAACTGCAGCTGTAATTCTGTTAAAGTTTCTTTGTTTTGGGGCGTGCTGTGGTGGCGCAGTGGTTTAGCACGCCCCACGCTTGGAGGCCTCAGTCCTCGACGCGGACGTCGCGGGTTCGACTCCCGGTCCCAGCGACCTTTGCCGCATGTCTTCCCCCCTCTCCTTCCCCCTTCCTGTCAGCCTACTGTTGTGGAAAATGCGAGCCACTAGCGCCGCAAAAAACTCTTCGGAGAAAAAAATGACAAAAAAAAAAAAAAGTTTCTTTGTTTTGTTAAAACCTTTTAAAATAAGAAGTTGTTTTTAGTTTTGTTGGTCTTAATTTTTTAAACTGAAATCAAAAGCTCTTTTGTTGTCTTTTCTTCTCGGTCCTCTGTGTAATTGTAAATCTTATTGCTTGAACGAGTGGCTCTTTGTGTCGAGCTTTTCCCCTGAGGGCCTGACTATATATACCCTCCCTCAGAAATCATACTTTAATCTCACAGCCTGGAGCAGCTCAATATTTAGAGTCGGCTGGAGAAATGTGACGGCGGCCGCTGAGGTAGAGAGATTAACGCTGTGAATCAACAGTGACCAAGCCTCGGCGGGACAGTCATCTCAATGAGCTGTCTGCTGTCGTCTTCCATGAGGCAAGAAAATGAAGCTATCTAAAGTGACAGATGTGGAAACGAACAGAAAAGTAGGCCATGTAGGACGGGATAATTCATTTTGGTGGCAAGGCTATTACACCTAGATCAGTCATCTACTTACCTCCCTTTCAGTCAATCTACATGACATCATACTCAGAGTTTCTGTCCAGCTTTGATGACTTCAGAAGTAGAAAAAGAGAAGCTAAACCAAGATCTCCTGACCCACAAAGGAACTGACTGCACTTCGTGCAGCAGCGATATCCTACCAAATTAACTTTACAATTTCTGTTGTATTTAGCCATTTTCATAGCCACAGTGTGTCTCTTCATCTTGATACATCCAACACAGTGCAGCCTGAGCTGGAGGAAAAAGTTTGCTGCCATGTGTGGCATTTTATCTGATGTGACAACAGCTATTCTAAAAGACTTTGGGCGTTTGGAGGTTTTCCCGGTGTCACTGCTTAGTCTGGTGGCATTTTAAATAGACTCCCGACTTGATCAAATATGTACAGTTCTGCATTCTGAGCAGTTTTGTTAATCTGATGCTTCTGAGTGTATAAGCAATTTGAATCAGTTTTGTGGACAAGCAAGGCTGATTTTAACATGCCTTGTCTAAAGAAGACATATATATATATATATATATATATATATATATACCAATACGTCATTTAACATCAGTTGGGTGTTTCTGAAACTGTTGTCCTCACAATCTTCTGCAATATTACCAGTCTACATACGGAATGCAGAAACTGAATCAAAACAAAATATCTGTAAGATGGACGAGCCTAAGCAACCAGGTTATCTCACCTGGTTGCTTAGTTTCATCATGGTCTAACTTTTTTAAAACCTCAAGTCGGGCTTTTTCAGCTGGTTTTGTAAACGTTTGAGATCAAGTGTATGATTTGTGCTAAATGCCACATACTCACCAATGGTTGATCCAACAGTAGTGAGTCTGGCTCTTTGGTTGTTTTGATGTTCAGATTTTATGGAGATAAATGAAAACTAATTGCTTTCATCCTTAAAGTTCATTAAGTTTAATGAACCCATTAAACTTTGTCTTATATTGACACTTGGTGTCTATTCTGTTATCTTGGAACAAGCTTTTGTCTCCATAACAACCAAATCCAATGAGCACATTTGAGAACAGCATCCACTATTACAGACACTTGAATAAAGAATGTACAGGTATGCTTTTTGTCACTTCTCTATTGTGTTTCAAGACAGAAAATTCATCTAATGAATGAAGAGGTGATGTAGAGGCGCCATGGTAACGTCCTAAACACACTTCCCCCTCACAGAAAAATCCCATTTCCTTCTCCTGATTTAGCTGTGGAGTTCTATTAACATCTTCTAATTGGAAAACCAAACTCCATTTACTCCACAAATGAAAATATCATCTACTGGTTCAATTAGGAGGCGATGTAACGTTACACAAATGTAATCTTATCTTCTAAAACAGAAGGCGGGGGATGCATTATTGTTGTGATTTGCTTTCTTTGGCTAACAAACATTTACATTACAGCACATTTCTGCTACACACACACACACGCACGTACGCACGCACGCACACACACACGCATGGATCTGCTGCAAAAAATGCACACAGATGTTTCACATTGAACGTAAGCTGATGTGACATGTTTTTCTGCTCCGTTGCTCTCGTTTCCACATACTAACAGTTATCTGTCTGCTTGACAAACACACACGGCTGGATGCTGGGAGATGTGTTTTTGCTAAACTCCAAACTAGCTGCAAATATTACTTAGGGAATTAGTTATTTCGTAACTGCCTAAATATCAGAGATTTAGATTTAGAGAATTAAGTTGAGAAATAGATGAGCTGGATTTAGTGGCCACGTGAATTTATTGTCAGACAATCTAACCCTAACCCATCCCTCATCCGATCACACAAATAAGGTCCAACTTGCATAGAGGTTTCTGGTAATTAAGTTGTTCTTTATGTTTTATAGTAATGTCCATTTTTTTGATTTTCTTCACTAAATCTTTGCTCTACTGTGCGTCTTCCTCCCATCGTCTCTCAAACTTACTCTAAAACTCACTCACCTCATGTGTCATTATCCCTTCCCTTTGATTCTTTCTTATTTTTTTGCTTGATCATCTCCAGGATTGCTGCTCTTTGAAATGTTATCCCAGGAACTAGAGCATCTTTGGGATTCTTTGGAATGTAAAGTGCATTATAAATAAAATGTATTATTGTTATTATTATCTTTTCCCGCTGCACTCGTTCCACGTCACCTCGGAAACGACGTCTGCTAAGTGGTTGAAACGGTGAAATAAGACTTGAAATTTTCCGGTTGCTGCGTCTCTGAGCAGCAGAAACACATCAATATAAAGAAGTCAGCCTAAAATGTCTCATTTCTAAGCGGTGTTAGTTTCACTTTAGCTAAGTGCTTGCCTCTGCACAGTTTTAGCTACTTTTGGAACTATTTACCTTTATTTCTAATCTTCTTTTGCACAAAAGCTTCAGTTGTTCAGCAGACCAACTGGGTTAATATTTGTTGACGGCGTATCTGAGCATGAACGACAATTTTGGGTCTTTTTTTTTTTAGGATATTATCCATTTTAAAAGTCTAAAACTCCAAAGGTCAGTTGAATAAGCATCCTCAGATGGGTCTCTGCTTACAGTATGGTAGAGCAGATCTGCAGTTCAGTGGCGCAAACGAGACACAACAACTCTGCTATCCAGATGGATTGAGTCTGACTTGGTTCTTTGGTCCATGTTCTTCATCCGTCTTCAAAGACAGAAGAAATTAACTGCAGATCCTGGTCTGGACTCCTGGGTCTTACCATTAAACGAAGAGGTACCTCCCCCTAGCCTCTGTATGTCAGCATGGCAATGACTACCAGTCAGTCTGCAGCAATGCTGCTTTGAGGATGCTGTTCCACCAGGGTTGAGTCATCCCTATGGGACGGAGTGGGCGGTTTTCTGCTGTAGTCACAGAAAGCATCCATATAAACTTAGTAAGCCTTGAAAGCTTGTGGTACTTAAAAGTGGCAGAAGAAACTTTGGCAGATTTCTATAAAAACTAATGCTGCCCCTGGTGAACTGTGCCATGTTATTTGATACCATTAAATGTTTTTGTTTTTTCTTATTCTAATCTATTTTAAGTTTCATCCATTCTGTCACGAGACATTTAAATGGAAAACAAGCATCATTGGACACTTTAGACAAACCGATTTTCCAAGAGATGCTAAACTCTTGGAAGGCCTTGTAAAATTGATTTGACTTGTTTATGTTTTTATTTATTTTGAACATGATAGAAGTATAAAATCACAGACATGGACAAGGATGACAAAAGACACGTATTTTTGTGCCACAATAATAACATGCTTGAAACGGAGTAGGAAGAAGTGAGAAACTTAAAAACTCCTACTCCATAAACTCATATGATATTTTTAGATGGGCCCTCATTATTAAATAGCAATAAATAAATAAATAAATAAATAAAGTAAAATTAAAAATACATAGGTTATACATCCGTACCCAGACATTCATACGTTGGCCTCAATTTACATCTAGAAATGTGTGCTATCTCTCACTCATATTTCTATATCTTGTGATATGCACTCGTTCCATTTCACGAATACATTCCTTTAAAAATGTATTAAATTTTGACTCCTCATTGAACTTGTTCCATAATTTGACACCATGAATTGAAATACAAAATGAAGGTTAAAATGTCCATCGTGAAGTTTAGATGTCCACACATGTAACCCTTGGTGGCCAAGTTTACATTCCTTGGAATAATTTCCAGCGGTCTTGGCTGCAGAGCAGCCTGTCAGGAGTCACAGGTTTGTGTTTTTGTGTTTTACCCTTTGCTGAATGTTTACACCTGTCGGCCACCATACTGTGTTGTTATGCTGATGTTGTGGGTGGAATTAGACAAAAAATGGAAAAAAAAAAGAGCTATAGTCATCAGAATAAACCTCAATAAAATCAGAAGCCTATTTTGTTCAAGAAAAAAAAAAAAACGGGATCAAAGAGTTGTTCCCGAGACGCTGGATCATTATTCTGCAGTCCAAACACATCAACTGTCACTCTGCCTCTGGATAGCTGACAGTAGAACTCAGGACACTTCCTCACATTATCACATACACACACACACGCACACACGCACGCAAAAACACCCGGCATTATTTTTATCCTCCGGGGCTGCAAAGTGAAGAGATGGAGAGGATATCCAAGGTTGAGAGCCTGTCGTTCACTCAGATCTGCTTGTGTGTGTTGTTGCATCAACACACTCGCTCTCAAACACCACTAGCTGCTGTATATTCGTGCATCAGTGCGCCCATCATGGACATGTGAAGTCGGGATATTATTGTCACGTAGCTGGCGGAGCCGTCCTCATAACTCTCCTGCTCAGGCTTCAGGCGCCGCTGTTTTATCTGAGAGCACAGTGGCATCCCGAGGTCTGCAAACTCGCTTCACTTTCAAACTTTCACTCATGTGGAAGTTGCTCCCGGGAGCCACAGCTCGGTTTCCGAGTGGCAGTCTGGGATAATGAAGCCGTCATTCAGCAAGATGAGTTGACAAACAGGGGAAGAGGGAAACACCCTTTTATCTACAAGGTCACCCAGAAGTTTGTGTGTGTTGTGAAAGGAGATATGCTTTTTTTTTTTTTTTCTAACTACTTAAACGGCTTAAAGAAAACAACAAAAAAAACATTAAAATTAAGGAGAATCTTACTGAGTGAGAAGTGAAGAGTTGTCTGGCTTAGATGTGCTCAGTTAATTGTGTGGGCAGCATAACTGCAAAAGCTTTAAGTGTATTTCTGATTGTCAGAGTCGTGATCTTTGTCTGATGACGATTCATTTCAAATTAATCGAGTCATGGAATCGAAAATTAACATCTCAAAACCAAACTGCTTTCACAAAATGTACAAAGGAACAATGTAATAGCTTTTCTTCTTCACCATGCCCACACATTCTTATAAAATATGGATCGATATGGCTTGTTTGTCAGATTAAAAGTTCCTTTTGAAAATGTACCTGTAAGCAAGTATTTTCTTCTCATTGACAATACACCTCATAGCCAAATATTTAATTGTTGCACACCATTGTGTCTCGGCATGTCAATATTCTCGTTTGGTGATGAAGACAAGTAATGAGTGAGCAGTGAGCAGCCATATGCTGCTGCAGGCAAGATGCGACACGTCCCAGCAGAGAGGCTGAAATGTGACACGTCCCATCAGAGGGGCAGCATGCCTGCGTGAGCCCGGCTGTGTTGCTGTTGAGTTTATGCATGACAGGAGTAAGAGAGACTTAGTGGTTGTCTGCAATCAAGTCACAGGGGACCTGAGAAGTGTCGACACAGACTGCTGTTGGTCACCTCACGTCTCTTCTTGGACCGTTAGAATGGGACCTGCTTTTTTTAAAGCTTTGTAACTGGTGTTAGGAAAGGAAAACTCATGCCAGAACAAGATTAAGTGGTTGAAGGTCTTTTTCTGTGCTGCCTAGTGTGAGTTTAGATCATTCTACAACAAACTAGGAAGTGCATGGCTTAGTTTAGCAAAAACCAACTACAAAAATAACTCCCGAAGCACTTTCATTGCGACGTTTCAGTGGTATTGGGACCTGACAGCTGTTGGGCTCTGAATGTGAAAGAAAACGTTGCAGTCTGATTTAGCTCAGCATTGATGTCTGGCTTCCTTCTCAAGCCATCCTAACATTCAGAAATTCTCCATTGTGCTTCATTTTGTGTGTGACTCATGAACGTTTGTTCGAGGTATGAATGCTGCAGGGCCGGCGGTAATTAATGGAACTGTCTCATGCTGTTATTAGCTGGAGAAACGGCTGAATCAGCAGACCTGATGCAAAAGAGGCAGAAGTAGATGTAGACTGAAAGAGAAGGGAGGATGCTGAAGTTTGGAGCAGGAAATACATGAAAATAAATGATGTGCAAGTGCCGTTTTATATGTAGTACAGCGCGCAGATTAAATTCTTCCAACTGATTTGTTTTCCCTACCAGTTTTTTGCACAATTTGTAATCACTGTAAAATAATATAGACGATGTTTGATTAGTCCATATGTTAAGGATTCTCTCCTTGCCAAATTAAAACCTCATGGTGTTTTCGCACATAGAATAAAGCTTTCATGAACTTCAAACCTCAAACATTAAGTCAGTCTTTCACCGGCAGAACAAAAGCAGCGTTTGTTTTTTTTTGCAGCTGTTTTCCACATAACCCGACAGCAGCAGACGGACATTTTAGCTGGCTGCACGTGTTGGGATTTAAAAAAATGAAAAAAGAGCTGGTGAAAATGTTTACAAAAACAAACCATATGTCTAAGGTAGGGGGAAAAATAGCAGTGCAGACATGAAAACAAAGTACTTACAACATCTATGACAAAATTACAATCGCCTTGACGAAGATGGTGAAACTTCAGTTCATCGTCATAGTCTCAGTTTATCAACTTCTCCCAAACTTGAGCTGAAATCTACTTTCCAGGCTGACAGTGAGCTTAAACTGCTCCATGTTTTAAGTCTCTCTTTAAAACCTTTCATTGCTCCAGAGCTCTTTGACCTTCACCTAAGTATTGTCCATCTACTTATCTGTGATCTGACACTAAAAAGAAATCAGTAACTCTTGGTGGTTTCTTTACATTTCTAAGCGTGCTGTCGCCTCAAACGGTTAACAATCGGCACGTCCTGTAATTTTCTGCGTGTTTAGGGCAGAGGGGGGAGTGACGAGTTCACAAGCTGTGAGTCTGAGCTTCCAGCAACTCGCATTCAGATGGGAAGTAGTTGCTATGGAAATTTATTCTTGAATAGTCATATCATCATTTTAGATATTACACATTGCTCAGAGTGTGGCGCAAATATATTCATTATCTTGCCCAGCTCTAAAAAGTGGAACAAATTTCAACATATACTGTGGAAACCAAAAACCCAGACTTGTTTGGGCCATAATTCTGCTATACTGTCATGAAAAAGAAAATTAGCACGTGAATATGTCTGCGTATATATATTTGTATTCATGATAATAAATATATTTAACATTAAATGCTAGAACCAAATGTCAGAATAGGTCTTTAATTAAAGCTTTCAGCTAAAAGTAAGAAAAATAAAAAAAGCCGTTTAAGTTGAGGGATAAATTAGCACACCCTATATGTCCGGACAGGTCTAACATTCCCATAAACATGATTTCAACGACTTTGAGGGACGTTAAACTGAGTTATTTGGAAAGCAGGACAGAGGACATGTTTGGCGTAACACCAGTACAGTACTTCATGTATGGATCTGTTCCATAGATATTGCATGAGTTTAAGAATTGTGTTAGAATTTAGTGAGAGACTTGGCGTAAAGACTTAAACAGCAAATGAGAAGAACATTTAACATAAACATTTGAAATAAGGCTCACTGTCATTCTTTTAAAATAAGAGTCTAGCTTCGTCATGGATTCTAAAAATAAATAGCTATACATTTCTAACGAGCTGGATAAAAGAAAGTTGATGTTGGTTGTACTGGCGGTGCTCACGTTTACAATTCTGAAATATTCTATTCTTTAACCTTTTTCTTAAAGTGTCAGCAGTTTGCTTTTCTCTCATCTACATTCCTTTTTCTTTTTTTCCTATTGTGTAACAGCGTTTCAACATCGGCGCAAATTTGAGAAGTAAACAAGTTGAAATACATTGAAGGTTGCTTAATTTACCACGACTGCTGGCCTCATCAGCCGATGTTTCATGTCGACAGGCTTGTCGGAGACTTTCTCTGTTGCTGTATGTGCTTCAATTGTGTTAACATCAAAGGTAAAGCTCAGAGTCGTCGCTCTGCTGCATTTACATACTCGCACACAGGTTTAAATATAGACGGCACGTACATGAAGCTATTGCGGTTGAGCTCCTCACAATGACTCTGTATCAGAGACGACTCCAAGGCCAAACCGACGCGTATACCAACGTAAATCTGCCTCGCCTGCCGTATCGGATAAATTGCAGCCATTATCTGGCGTATGTTGGTGTAACACAGGG
Organism: Alfaro cultratus; assembly: GCA_903066825.1. NCBI lineage: Eukaryota > Metazoa > Chordata > Actinopteri > Cyprinodontiformes > Poeciliidae > Alfaro > Alfaro cultratus. The sequence continues at coordinate 78,115 of CAEFZX010030430.1, read as the reverse complement.
TCAAAATCAAGGACAATGATCTCCAAACACCATTTAAAGTGCATTTATTTTCCCCTTTAAAAGTGTCAGTACATAAAATATGCTCTGTAGGAATTTGCGTATGACTTTAGTTTTCACAGACACAAGTGTTGGAGGTGTGAAAATGTAAACCACAGTCCAAAACTGCAGAGACTTGGCACCATCTAAAGCTATTGTGGAAGCCGTAGAGTGTCTCCTCTACATGAAAGAAATGGCTGGAAAATAACCAAACTGAATATAAGGCTACAAACTCGGCCGGGGCGTTATCAAACCAGCTGAACTGGACTGAAAGGTTCGGCTAATGTCCATATCGCTGCTCCCTTTGGATATGAATGATTCGATGCATTTATAATGAAGATTATCATAGAGGCCATATTGGGGAACTAAATTAAAAGTCAGCACACTTTTCAAGACCATCTGATGCATTCTCAGGATTGGTGTGCAGAGTGATACCTCTGTGGTCTAACGAACAGCTGCATACGAATTTCCCAAGTGTTACTGGTGCCACTTCATCATCAGATGATGTAGATCTTGGGGGTGGCGTTCGCTTCCCCCACTGCCTGTGCTGAACCGAACATATATTCAATTATTTGGAATAAGATTGATCACTCTTCCCAGATTGATGGGCAGTAACAATGGCTTTTCTAAGGTCAAATCTTGTCCAAAATACATATTAACTCTAACAATGAGCAAAAAACAACAGTGGATGTTTTTTTTTTCTTATGTTTTTAAGCTGTCAGCTACAAAGCTATTACAATTCACTCAAGCTTGAACCAAAATAGCTCCATCACAAGGTGTACCTGTCATTATTCCGACTTGTCATTTTATTTAGGATTCTGTGTTTCATCTTTTTTGATATGCATATGCATGCGCTTGAGTTGCATTTGTTTTCACCTCTCACCTCTAAAAACACATTGCAGAAATCAAACTGCTTTCCATATGGTTTTTGATGAGGAGAGTCCTTTGCATAAACGTGACATGTCAGGCAAAACAAAAATAAATGCTAAAAAAATGCTTCAAATTAGAACTGTTCTTGCCACACAGAATTTCAACTTTCTGAATAAATTAGACCTATTTTAGCAGAGATACTAGTAGCACCATCTGCACTCTAAAAATAATTTAAGAATGATGCTCTACAACTTTCTTAATTAAACATATTACTTATCATCTGATTCTGTGGAAAGCTGATATTTTTCGTCCACCTCTGATACTTCCAGCTCCGACACAAAACTGCCAGGAACTTTTGGACTAGACATGGTCCGAATATGAGGAGGTGGGCCTGATGGGGAGCAGATTTCTTGAACTGTGGCCTTTAAGCCCGAAACTGAAAACTCAAGTTATCAAATATGAAGAGGGGAAAAGATCACAGTTGGCAGTTATTGAGTTTTTATAGGACTTGAACCAAATGCCATTTACCAAGAAACCTTTAAACAAACAAATTTATTTCTAGGGTCACAGTAACTTGAATGGAGCTTGGTAGCAACAAGAAGTACTAATACGGTAATCCTTAACTATATAAAACCTTTTAAATTTTTACTAAGTATATGTTTGCATTCTTCGTGCTACATTTTGGTGGAAATCTATCCGTGCATATCTGATTGAGCCATTTCTCTTGTGAACATCCTGCCTGCAGCGATCATTTCAACAGAATTACCTGATCCACCTTGAAAACATATGGATGATTAAGCCCTTTTATATTTTGTGTCCCTCTGGACCTATTAAAAAAAATAATCAGCTGTTATTTCCTCCTGCAGCAAAATAACCTAAGCCAAAGCTTTCAGTTACATACATTTATAGGAGCAAAATGTACTTAAAGGATGAAGAAAGAAAAATATTTTTTACATGTTTGATTCAAAAGGTTGGTCCACAGAATATTTTCCCAAAAGTCTTTGGGGTCATCAAAATATTTTCTAGCAGCTGTGAGACTTGCCTTTGTCCATTCGGGTCAGTTCTGGTTCTGGCCTTGAAACTCTCCTGTGAAAGCCCATATTTTCCCAGCCTGTGTCTTATTATTCACTCTCCGCCTCCTAAAACAAGCTTAAAATGAAGCCAAGTGAACTTTTGCTCAGTTTTTCCTGAAGACTTTTCAACAACTCTCCAGGAGTCTTTGTCAATTCTGGCGTTTTGCGGTTGAGGGGGCTCTCACTCTTTGCTGGCATCCCAGAGTTTTAGGAGTGACTTCTGTAACACCTTTCTGACTGACAGACTGCTTTTCTACTGATTTTGAAATTTCTTTGATGTGTTACTTTTTGAGGTCTTTCAGCTGTCAGATACACTCTGTTTGAATTATTTATTGCATCGGCAGATCAGGTAATAAACACACTTCATAAAATTGAGTTCAGCTTTGTAAAGAAGAAGCATTAGTTTAATGACAGTTAATTCATATTTAGTTTTTACAAGACGGCCGGGTCGGTTTTCACAGATTGTTTCCCTTGAAAAATGAAGTCACAACTTGAAAATAGCTTTTCGTATTTACCCAGGCTATTGTTGTTGAAAATGAACATTTGATCTGAAACATTCCAGTAAGGCAAAAAATAATAATAAAATAAAAATAAAAAAGCCATTGTAAAAAGAGGGCTGGCATCTTTTCCCAGGAATTTATTTTTTTATTTATTTATTTCTTTTAGAACTTTTTAAGATGGACCATCTCAAAGTTTTACATAATTGTGAAATGGAATTAAAATAGTTGTATATTATTATTATTTTTTTTTTTTACTTATATATTTATATTTTACAAATGCCAGTCTTAAGATGTTGATTTTGGTTCTATTCAGCCTCACCTACCAGATTTGACACTTTAATTAATTACTTTACTTTCTCTGCAGTAATGTGGAACGTTTGTCTCAATAGTTTTGGAACATCATTTTTCTTTGTAAAATGGCACAGACTATACAACTATTTTCAAGCCCTGGGAGAGATTATTTGTTGGATTTAATTCTGGATTGTAGCCTATGCACTCTATCGCATGAATAGGCTTCGATCTAAACTTTTCAATCATGGCGCTGTATATTTAGGGTCATAGTTTGCCTTGAAGAGGAACACCCACCTCAGTCTTAAGTCTTTTCTTTTAACAGATTTTATTGCTGTATTTGGCTCTATCCATGTTAATATAATCTCTGACCAGTTCCTAGTTTCTCAAAAGACATGCGACCATCACCTTGTTTCACCGTTGGGATGTTGTGTGATGCTTACGGTTTGGTTTCTTCCAAAGACAGAATTTCAAATGTATTTCTTGACTCGTCTAACCACAGCATGTTCCCCCGCATGTAGACTTTTTCCACTTTGAGCTGTGGCAAACTTTTATGAAAATATATCTACCAAGATAAAACAACCAATTAAGCCTGCATAAAATTAGGCTCAAAAATATTCATACTTTCCCTCGTCCAGGTCAGAGTGAGAACTCTAGTCCATTAGACTGGATATCTAACAGGTTACTATTTTACATGTCACTGCTACTCATACATTTTCCACTGTGGGAGGAAGCTGGAGCATGCACCAAAAGAACATGCAGAAAACTCTCTAACAAATCTTCAGCTGAGTTAATATTGAGGATACATTTTGCCCACAGGTGTTTTTCATGTGTTAGGTGAGTTCTTAATGCAAATTGTTGCTTTGGATTCTATTTAGAGCTATTGCAGTAAAGAGGGTGTTGTATATATGCAATGTTAACTCGTTTAAAAAAAAATGCTGAATACCAATCAAATTCAGTTCTAATTTTGCATAACAAAGGATTAAAGTTGCACTTCCACTTCCAGCTATGTCACTAGTAAAGCTTTGTCTGTGTCTTGCAGACAGTATTGTTTCATTAGCATGCAGCCAGTTGTTCCTCCATCATACTTTTTTCAAAATACTGTATATCTGTCAAGGCGTCCAAAGCGTCGGAGCCATTTTCACACATATGATTACTCTCACTGCTTCAGAACATTTCTGTGGTGGAAGATGAAGTGGTTGTTGTGAAACATCAGAATGAAAAAGCAACCGCAGACGGCCGCTCATTATTTAACAATAAAACTGCGCCAGGAGATGGCTGCATGTTTCTTTTAGCAAACTCAACAGAGCTTGGGAATTGTACTGGTTGCTATGACCAGACTTTTCTGTGCTGCTCTCTCCTTGTTACATAGAAAGGAAACCTTGATGGTGCAGCAATATTGTGCAAATTGCTGCATTAACATCTGTCCTGGCTGACATAGACAAAAGTAGGCCTCATTAGGCACGCCCTTTTGTCGCTACTACTTAAATCCATGCTAAGTGATGAGATATCAATTCACCTTCTTTATATGCAAATAAGTGTATAAACATGTCAGAGATGGGTCTGTGCAACAAACAGTGCATCAACAGGTCTATTAATCTTCCTGTAACATCACTAATACATTTTCTGATACAAACTACTTTATTATTCAGACATTGATGTAGTTGATCATCGCCATAGTTGCCATTTCTGTGGAGTTATATGCTGTAAAACTCTTTTTATCCATAGCAACTCCGCTGCAGGAAAATATCTACAGGTACATAAAAAAAAATATTGAATGTTGGAGAAAATGCAATATTTCTTGCCAGCCATCTTAAGAGAGTGATCATCTTTATGCCCAGGCACACATATTCCCAGCCTAAACAGGTCTGTAGATACAGACTTTAGAACTTTATAAAGGGTTTTGTGACTCTAGTGGTCTTTATTTACAGTATTCAGACAAGATATGAGCAAAGAAAATGGAGAGAGGCATTCAGCAAAGGTTGGGAATTGAACCTGAGACAGCTACGTCAAGGACTAATTTGTGCATGGGACACACACACCACCTCTGTCTGACTCACCACCCCAGGGATTTCTAAATACAAAGCAAGAAAAAAATTAAATAAAAAGAAATGGAGAGTAAAACCGTGCTGAGTTAGAAGTTTGCTGGACACCGTTTTTGTTTGTTCCTGCTTATGCTTCAGTAGGAACCTACCTTACGGCCCGTCTCCCACACTCTCAGCTGAGGCAGCTTCCAACCACCTGGGTTTTCGAACTGACTGTCAAACTTTTCTTCCTCCCTTTGTTGGCAAAACTGAAACTTTCACAAAACCTGCAAAATGTTGACAGTGAGTATCTGATGTCCAAGTTCACATCAAAAAGTGGTTTTTCGACACCTATTCCTTGTTGGACCCTGACGACTCTTTGCATTTAAACAGATTTTTCTTGATTAAGAAGTGATTTATTCGTGAACTTAGCAAAGGTTGTTTATTTACTTTGATTTTTGTCAGTTTGCTTCTTATATGTGTCTAGTCAAAAAAAAAACATTCATAATGTAATATATATAGTCAAAAAAGTATAACAATAACTGCAATTGCAATGCAAAATATTGTGCAACCTTAATTATAATTTCTTTTTCCTCATCATCATCCTTATTTGTTCTTTCTTATTGTAAATAGCCTTTTATATTGCACTGGTCCAGTCACTCTTGACTTGGCCTTCTTAACATTGATTTCTTCCTTTTACTTCCTGTTTTTTCCTCTTTCCTTGAAATATTTCCTCTTTTCCTCTGTCTTGTTTTATCTGTTCCACATGCCCGACCCTTCCGTCCAACCTTCACTCTTTTTTTTTTTCTTTATCCCCTCATTCCCGCGCCAACCTCCGCTCTGTGCCTCCAGCGTCTAAATTCAACTCCATAACATTTCAATTTCATTTCCCATCATCAACGCCTTGTCTGTCCGAGGTGCTTCACTTTTCATTTCAAGCTCTGAGTCAGGCTATTGGGGCGTAAGGAGACGCAGAAAACGGAGAGCAGGAGAAGAAAGAGGGAGGGGATGAGGATGGAAGCAAACTTCTGCCAGCAGGACGATTAACAGAAAAGTTTTTGGGGGTTTTTTTACGCTGAGAGAACGAGCACGAGTTGTATCAAGTAGACAAAGACAACTCGCTGCTGAGTTTGCACAACGCTGTCCTTTTAAGCTTCCACTAAACAGCTGACAAGTCTGATCCGATCTCAGCAGCAGAATAACTGTATTCACCAGGCCAACCTCCGAAGAAGAGCAACAAAGCTGTTCAAGTGTTGTGGAGACACAAGTATTGATTGATATTCATAAGGTTTTGTGTGGAAAAAGCTTAAGAATCTTCCAGAAATTAGAATTGGTGTGGAAACGGGTAATTAAGTGGAGAATGAGAATGTGGCAAAGTGAAAATATTCTTCTTCTTTACATGTGGCTAACATGCATTTTAATTGTGGAATTACAGCTGACATGTTTTCAGCTATGTATTTTTTTATGGTTTGTTGGTTGGTACTAGCCCCTTGTTTCTATGCTTTGTACAGAGTGACCGGATCCTCGGATGTTGAGAAATGATTGTTTGGTGAAGACGTGGGCTTTGTTAAAGTTTAAATTTATCCAACTGCTAACTCTTGGGCGTAATGTCTGTAATGTGCCAGTTTGACGCTCTGAAGCTTACTGGAAATTGCATGCACTGTAAACGAACGTTCTCCACTGCGAAGAGAGAAGTGCCGCCTTGAACAAGATGGCTGTTTGTGCTAGTTTAATATTTAAATTAGCTTTGCTAAGGTTTGTGTCATGGCCGACACGGACTGAGCGGCTTTGCTCACTTCCTCCGCTGCCATTGCTAAAACTACAGACGGGCTACATTTCTAAAGCAGCGCAGAAAATCAACGTCGTCGTTCTCAACTTCTTCTGTTCACTGATTGGACCGATTGAAATTTTACCAGAGAAATCCAGTTCAGTGGAAGAAAGTCCAGACGAAACACTGAAAGGAGGTTAGAATCGAGGGGAAATGCGTAGGAAGGGCAATGGCCAGGTTAGGTCAGAAACATTTTCTGACCTAACCTGTTATTTTGTTATTGACAAATAACCTGCTTGCTGTTATTTGTCAGCAAGCAGGTTTAGTCACCACATGGAAGAGAAGATCTTTAAATCCTTTAAAGTTGTTGATGGCTCCTGGAACATCAAAACTTTCACTTTACTTAGTGTATTTTCTGTTGGATGCTGTATGCAGAAAGGATAGGTCACTCCAGATTTCAATATGTAGCTCATTTAGTTCCGGTTAATTGCAAATCCAAAAGATAAAATATGTCACACCTTTAGTGCTCTAAGAAAAGAAAGGTCCTCACCCAACATTTTATAGTACACGCCCCTATATTGCCGTAAAGTCATACTATACCATTCATGAAAAAGTAGCCCCAAACCATCATGCATTTACTGCTGTGCTTAACTAATCTTTTTTGAGGACTGCGTCATGCTTTCTTGCATGTTGTGTCAAATTGATTCCAATTGATTTCGGGACCACAGCCCTTTCTCCCAAGCCTTTTCTGCATCACTAAAAAGCTTAAAAGACTTGTTCCTCATCGCCCCAGTCCCCTGTTGTACCCTAAATTAGAGGACTGCAGAATTTCTGTGGTGACTGTGATCCCAGCTGTTGTTGCATCATTAACAAAATCCTTCCTTCTTCATCACCTTTTTCATGTTCATCCTCATCCCGTGAGGAAAGAGCTCCCATTGAGCTGCATTCCGACGGCGATTAGCCTTTTCTCCAGTAGACATTTTCACTGAATAGAAGTTGGGGGAAATGCGGGACATGTGCATTAATAACGCCTCTATTCAGTTTATCCTTCTGTAGATGTTTGTTGTTTGGTAGAATTTGCATAAAACCAAAACATTTTCCAAATGGAAAGAAATTATGTTTGAAATGAAGAGATTCAGTGAACTTTCTCATTGCATCAATTCAGATTCTAGTGGTCATGCAACACAAACCACATTAGCATTCACAGTGATAAAAAAAATAAAAAAAAACTCCACATTTTTTTTCTTGTAAAACTCTGGAGTATTCACACCGAGGGACTGGTGGTTTTATAAGTCCTTCGGCAGCCGTCAGATTTTTACTGTTGCGTAAAATTCATCATAGCCAGGGGCAGACGTCATTAAAATCCAGACAAATAATCAACAAAAGGGGAACTTAAATAAACATCTCTGCCGCCGGAGGGGGTGTTTTGTGTTTGCAGAAAACAAAGAAGTGGAAGAAATACATTGGAATCGCTTCTGCTGACCCCAAATTCTTGGCCGTGAGGAGGCGACATAGGTCATGCTGCCGTTTACGCCGTTTTGGCCGAGACGCGCAGGCGAGGCAAATGCAGGCATGAAAATAACTCATTAACATGCAGAAAAGTGACACGGCTCTGGTCCTCATTTATCACACTTAACCTCTTAACATTCACCTCAATTAGAAAAGACTTCAGCACGTCGTTTATTAAATTAGTTGCATGAAAACAGTTGGCAGAAAGTTTATCGGGTTGTTGCTGTAGCAGTGGGGCTGCATTGCATTGTGCAGTTTTCCTGCTCTCTGTGTTGAACTGTACTAGTTCAGCAGCATGTCGATGCAATCCTAATTTTATTGTTGCACATCATTTGTGGGAATTGGGGTCAGTGGCTAAAATGAAATTCATTTGAACAGCATGGTTTTAGGTACTGATGGCTTCTGCAGAAATCAATAGTGTGGAAACATTTTTGGAAGATACAGCAATGTTAGCTAATTTGGAAAAGTGGGAGGAAACCATTTATTTTTATTAACCTCCCTGATTGCCCACTGCTTTGGCTTTATAAGCTCCAATGTTGCATCAAATACAGTGGAGTCTGTTTTCATACCATGTCAAACTTTAAGCTACCAGATTTAAACATTTTCACCAGAAGCACTAAACTGACTAAATGTTTTCCTGTGTTCCTTTTCTTAAAAACTGCAGTGATACCAGTGTAACATGAGTGTGCTTAAGAACAATATGGTGGCAAAACTGCTGCATTGGGAATAACTGTTTGAGAACGCATGAAGAGAACCTGTTATGAAGTGATTTAGAGATATCTGTGCAAAGTACGAGTGTGTCCACGGAGCAGCAGTGATCAGATGCAGCTTTTGGATAAAAACCTGCATCTGATGCATTTGTTTTCAAAGTCTTAAATTATCAAAATCTGATCTGTTCAGATGAAATTAAAGTTATTTCATCTGATTTAAGCTGTGCAGTTAAATCAGATGGTATTCCCTTGAGGGAAGTAGTAAATTACTTCCCTCAAGGTTCGTCTTCTGCTGCTGTTGCTGCAGCGGAGCTGCATTTTCTTTCTCTCAGTAGCAACTCCTATTGATTTAGCAATTGTAGCGACTGTAGCAAAAATAATCTCTGAAAGAATCTTTAGGAGTCCAGCACAGACTAATTTGACCTGATCATATTGATCAGCTATTTTCTCTACAGAATTACCTATTTTGTTAAAGTGTTAAAGTCCACTATATTACTATGACACAAAGTTTTCTTGTTGTTTTTGTTATTATTATTATTATTATTATTATTATTGGCCCATTTATTTTTATATTCCACTGAGTTTTACTGACAGTGAGTTAACTGTATATTTTCTATGAATATTTTATAATGTTTAAATTGACACAATTTGGTTCAGAACTTAGTTGAAAAGAAGTAAAGTTCAGTGTGGACTATTATGAGTGTGAAAAAAGCAAGTAAAAAAAACCAGTGCTTTGCGGCATTTTACTGCCACTATAGTATTGGGATTACATTTTATCCATTGGATCTTTACTGCAGACTTACATTTCCAACTTCTTCTTCAGAACGGTGTGTGACGGAAAAGAACTCGTTCTCACCCCCCAGTGGACAACAGCAGGACAACATGCACAAACATTACCAAGCAAAGTGATAGGATACAGAACCTGCAGTCTTTTAAATATACTGCATGAACACACACACACACACACACACAACTTCACAGAGAGAAGTTAATATGAGAACATATTCTAACTCTGAGATAACCTGTTCAGTGAGAGGAAGTTAAATCTTTGCTCAAAAGGAAAAGAATTAGCGAAAACCATTAAAATTAATAACCATATCACTGGATATTTGAAATGACCTAGCGTTCCCCTGCAGCAACAATTTCCATCTGATAGACACTTCAGAGGACAAAATTGAAAAACTCATCTGGTTAAAATTGGCTCTAAAGTCTATTTAGGAAAAAAAAACCCTGTTATTATCTATGATTATGGGAAGTAAAAATGCTTCTGAACAACTGGGTGGATAAAGGGAACACGGTATTAAAATCATACCTGAATTAAATCACCATAAAAGAAGCAACAAAAAAAAAAAAACAATGAAAAAGGTTTTATGAAAAACATTGTCTCCATGTTTCAGAAATAAAGGTCATCAGCTGAAAAGCTCAACATGACTCAGCACGCCACTGTTACTGAGTAATTAATGTTTCCTTTTTTTCTCCCTTTGAAACGTTAAGTCTGAAAGTCTGGTGTTGCCATGGCGCTATAAAGTAGCACTGCAACTCTCGAGATGTTCAGAATGTAATTTTATCCAAAGCCTACAGCATTTAAAAATGGGCACACAAGTGGGAATGCACAGCTTATTTTCTGTTTTACTAATATTAGAAATGGATTGGAGGGTAAAAACGCCCTGCGATGAGGATTCACGTTGCTTTAAAGTCGTAGTAAATTTGCTCTTTATTTGCAGCCAAAACATCTCGGTTCACCTTGAATGTCTCGGTGCCAAGATATTCAAGTGTCAAATCTGTCCAATGGCTGACCAGAGCTAAATTGTGCAGTTCAATCTGTAAAAAACAAGCAAAAAAGTAAAAACACACAAAAAAAAACTCAGTTATGGCTGATAAGCATGGTTCTACAAACAGATTGTAGGGTGACTTAGTTTTCTCCCATCCAAACAACCCACAACAATCCTGGTTGATTCTTTACACCAACTTTGATTAGTTCAAGCGTCAACACAAGGCCCCTAAGTGTGGTGGTAATAGATGTTTGTGCCAGTTCTAACCCCATGCACTTATTTCCTTTGTGTCGAGCCTTTACTGTGTTTCTGAGAACATTTCAAGGTATTGTGGGATTAGTTGCCCCGCTGAGACAAAACCACACTCATGCTGTTCAGGGCAATGTTTCTTCTGCAGCATTGTTTGGAGCTGTAATGCTTACTGAACACTGCAGGGAAGAGTATGATCCTTGTTGTTCACACAATTCATCTGTTTTCTTAATGTGTTGGCAGGTAAGAGCCACGCTGAAGGACGACTGAGCAGACTATTTGTCACTCTGACAATACATCGAAAACTTACAAGAACAATCATATTCTGTTAAGATATCCATTGGTCTCTCTTCTTAGAGACTAGTTTGAGCAATGCTGTTGCTATTCTTAGACTCATTATGGTAACAGTGTTGCACCGGTTTTGGTTACATAATGAGCTGTGTGCACTGAAGGGAAGACTCCAGTCTTGTTCTCAAAAACATTGTGGTAACACTTGTTTACAGGCCAAATACTGTTGGAATCGGGAGGCTACAATGGTGGAAAGGAGAAGCCTCATATTAAAATGCACAGGCAGCGTGCTGTGTGGGATTAAACTGAACCCGAAAACCCAGTTTGTTGAGCCTCTCCTTCAGCTGCGTTCCCTTCTGTTCAGTGAAAATATGCTCGTCTGCGCCGATGGCTTATTTAAGGTCTCTTCTCTGACTCCGTTTCAGCAGGGCGGCTGTTCATTTACAGAAAGAACGAGACAAGAGATCTCATTAAAGGCTCTGACGGGAGGGAACAGCGCAAGAGAGAAGTGATGAGAAGATGAGGGAGGGCGGCTGGAGGAGAGAGGGGGGGAAAAAAGATGCTACAAAGGAAGAATAAACAGGAAGGTAGAAAATGTCAGCTGGAAAATATGCCACTGAAGGATGATCCAGGGTAAGAATGAATGTTTGTTCCAGTAGGAGCAGCAAATTTACTCACATTTCATCTGGTAGCTGTATGTAGCCCTATCTATATTCTTTAAAAGATGAATTTCAAACTAATTTCAGACCTCACCAATTCCCCCTCTGCCTTAATATGGCAATTCAAGCATAAAATCCTGTGTTCTGGTCATTGACAGCTGTTATATTTGCGGTGTTGTGACATTATCAACAGATCTGGACTTTGAAAGGAACGCCACTGCATCAAAAACTTAGCGGTACAAAGGATTCAGGCCCTACGAGATGTTAGTGGGGAACAGATGAATAGTTGTGGGCAACTAAAATATCAAAAGGGACAAAGAAACAGGGAGGAAATTAAAGAGGGAAGCAGAGGGAGCCCCAGAGGAAGAGCAGGAATCGCAGATTAAACTCAAATGTCAGACTTGAATCAATAAGACTCAGCAGAGGCAGAGAGGTGAGAGTCTGGCTCGGTATTGTTCTGGGGTTTAGCAGCAGCCCGCGCTGTCCTGAGCATTTGAATTCACTAATTAGTTCTTAATCAGTCAGAGCAGGAAATTAAACTCCGTGTTTTTTGGAATTGGTTTTGTCAATTATTCGATATGAGTCAGGCTAGGAGGTGAGACGTTCTAACCCCATCTTCATTTCACATGTTAAACTCGCTGGCGGAAGTTAGTTGGGTTTCCAAAGAGTGTCAAATCGACGAGGCTGCTAATCAAAACACTGAATGGACTACAGATTGTTTTTCATTAGGCAGACTTTTGGAAATAGTTTAAGGTATTCTTGAGCAGCATTTTTTCAGGCTTTTGTATTCAGAACTGGACTTTTGCTGCTTTTATAAATATACATAAGGCTCTGGTTAGAAATTGAGAGACCACTGCATTGAACCCCATTGAAAACCTCCTGGTTATTCCTCCAAATATTGATTTCTGAACTCTTCCTGAGTTAATTGTACTATTGTTGTTGTTTGTAAATGAGTAGGAACTTGCTTTATTTGCTTTATTTGAGGTCAGAAAGCGCTGCATCTTTTTTGTTACTTTTCCATTTCTCATCTTTTGCAAATAATTACTATATTTTTGCTTGGAATTCCGGAGACATGTTGTCAGGAGTTCAGACTAAAAGAACAATGTTCATTTTACTCAAATATATGCCTACAAAAAGTAAAATCAGAGAAACTGATTATTATAAGTGGTCTCTTCATTTGTTTTTATATTTTCAGAACAAGTAGCCTAAGCAGAGCAGCGTAAAATGCATTTTTGTTAAAATTTGGATTTTTATAGCAACTGAAGGGTAAGACAGTTACTTCCTTGGGTTATTAAAAGGCATTATGTGCCTTGAAAATACATAATACACTCTAAATTTGTGGTTCCACTTCTTCAGCAGCAGATGACAGTTTAAAAGGTTTATTCTCAGATTTTAATAAGCCTCCTGTAAACAACCAGAAGACCCACTAAATGTTGCCGTGGCACCTGTTTTCTGCTCCGAGATTTATTAATGAGAGCTGTTGATGCAAATTACACAATCTAGTTTATTCGGCTGCTCTGCTGGTAACTATTGGACCCAAAGCATGAAGCTGCTCAGGATAGCATCATGACAGGTGCTGCAATGAAACTGCTTATGTTGTAGCCCAAAATATTGCTCATAAAACTTGACGGATGTGCAAATAATAGAAATGTGTTAAAATGCATTTGATATTTTAACTTCAGCAATGAAACATAAGAGAAGCAATTGTGGCAGCCATCAATCTACTGTATATTTATATGTATATTTATTTATATTTAAGACCAGTTTTCAGAGGACCGTTTTTTTTTGGACAGGTTAGACTTAGACAGAATTGTTTGACCATAATTCAGTGTTCAGATACTTTATCTAGACCTCAAGAGGACAAACTGTACAATTTCTCCTGATTTAGAAAACAAATGCTCCATTAAAGCAACTCCAACTTTCCCCTATTTTGCAGATGTTTAAGTAGTAGTACAATAACTCCTTTCTGACAAAACAATTTGTTCAGATTTTTTATGGTTTGCTGTCAGGCTCTGCAGCCTCGCTTCCTGATGCTGCTCAGTTTGACCTCTGGTGGATTTGAAAAAAAAAAAAAAGAAGAAGAATCTCCTCTGATCGTTATCACGGCGGACGTTCATCCCAACCATTTGATCGATGTTGTCATCAGCTCACATTGTTTCTCTCGGAACAGCTCTGTGAATTTCTCCTCACGTAATCAGTGATGTAAAGCAAACGCTCTGACTGCAGACCAGAGACGGCGACGTTTATCACGTCAAGGTTTCCTGGTTCGACTGCAACGCCATGATTTGTTTTGCAATCGTCCTTGATCCTCCCACTTTCTAAAGGGTTCAATTATTCCTCCACAGACTGAACGATTTGACACGTATCATCTGCCACCTTTTCAGTGTGTGATTTGTATCTGTGTATTATTTTCTCTCTCCAGCAATTATAAATCAGGTCAGTATTTCCAAGAAAAGTCAACACAAATATGTTGCTTTTCATTTTCTGCCGTAGAAATCAGATGTGATAAACATCTGCTGTTTGTTGTCACTCACTGAATCTCCTACAGAAAGCGGCTTCCGTCTGCTCCGCGTTGGTTGTAAAGCTAATAAAATCTGTCCTGATGTTTTCGTTTTTGTGCCGTCGAAATGTTCTTGATAGTCCAGCCAGGCAGGGGAAACGGTGGGGGAAATCCGCTGGCTGTTTGTCACGAGGAAGACGTTAGATCAGTTAAAGAGGCTGTGTTGTAATTATCCTAATGGCTTCTGTAATGGAATATTTAAAACACAGCCTGATGCATCTCATTGCCGGCTGAGTGCTCATATCTCTTTGTGCTGTGGTATCTGATCAGAAGAGGTCAGGATGTCATTTTGCTCTGGCTTGTTTCCAGCTTCTTTACTCCACTCCTGGTGGATATGACCAAGAGGCTGATTTTAGGATCTTTCAGTCTTTTTTTTCCCCCCCTTTTTTTTTTATAAAATAAAAAATGTACATGACCTTTCTCTGACCCTTGCATCCTGAAATCTGATTAGATCGAATGCTCTGACCTCCAAGTTCCTGTCCCTCAGTAGAGAATGGAAATGAGAAGGAAAACCCAATAAACTCTGTCAGCACCTCTGCTCTTTGTCGAGTTTGGAGTGCAAAACAAAAGCTGATGTTTTTGCAGTGAAGTTGGGGATAAACGTTGGGCTATGCGGCCGTCGGTTATGTTGGCTAGAAATCCCAGCAAGTAAAACTGTGAGCTGTTGACTGGAAGATGCAGGGTGGCAGATTTGTTTGTTTGTGCAGGTGCAAAGCTGCACAGATTATGCAGATGAGTATTTACAGAGTTAATCATAAATTTTCCCCTCTTTCGCACACACACACTCACACACACATACACACACGCACGCGTTCAGTCAGTGTGGAAAATATGTTTCTGCTACCCTCATTTATGGTGCCACACACACTCTAGCGTGAAGATAAATCTTCCTTAATCACTAAGACAAATTGAAGATGTGGGGTGCTTTTTATCTTCATGTAATTCATTTTCATTGCATAACTAACAAAGTAAAATAATTTTTTCGGTTTTACAACTTAAACTTCTACTGGCATCCAACAGCTTCACTATATTATAAGTAGGAAGACAGTATTGATTCGGATGAAAAAAAAAATAATGAAAACATTCACCAAGACAAATATATTGGTATATTTTTGAGTTATTGTAAGAAGAGGAGATTATTTAACTTTGAACAAGCTTAAGTATTATTTTAAAAAATCCTTAAGCTTCCTTAAATTCTAACAAGCATCAAGATAAGTGCTGACAAGCTTCTTACACCTCTTGATGTGAATGTTTGTTTCTGTTTCACATGAGACATGTTTAGCTCAGAGATGTTTGATGGTTCCTGGGCTGTAATCGCTTCCTTTAACCTTTAACAACGATATTCAGACAGATGTAATGTGGTAACTAAGAAGGCTACTCTAGGATGTTTCAGCATCTTTTTCATCACTAAGCCTGGAGATGAGTTTGGGTTGGAAATGCCAACTATCACTCTTTAAGCCTCTTTGAGATGGAACTGGATTTTAGATGTTAGGTTTATGATCAAGATGTCCAGTTTCTGTCGTAAAACAGAAAAACCGTCCCAAATTCCTCAGTTTCATGCATGACTGTGGGGATGGTAAGTGTTCTGGTCAGAACCTTACTCTTTGAAAACACTATAATTGCTAAATCCTTTTAAATGGTTTAACTTTGCAGATTGCAGATTCAGCATGGCTAAAAAATAAAATAAAAAAAAACCCCTCCAGGACAAATCTACCTTTTTAACAAAGACAAAAAAAAAAAAAAGAATTCAGTAATGTTGAAATGTTCCCACTCATCTGTGCCCGAATGGTGTTTAATATATAGCAGGTTATTTCATAAGATCAAGTTAGAATCATCTTGCTTTCAATGTGACACATTACGGGGTATTTTAGATAAATTTCACATCTGCTGAAAACCAGAACCTGTGTTTAGTTTTCTTAAAACCCTCAGCCAAAACTCTGTAGGAAATGTTCCACCAAGGACCAAATACTTTGCTCAACAGCGATCGACGCTCCAAAACATTGCTTATTGTGGAGTGCTTCTTGATTTTACTGTAGATTATTTAATCATGGTCAGTGAACTGTATTTGCAGATTAAAGTCATTTTATTCTTTAAATCTAAACCTGAGCCATTAAGATTAAAATGTATTTGACTTGTTGGCAACACAGATTGACTTTAAAAATAAACTGTACTTTAGCCTCATGTTTAAAAGTTATGTTTCATCTAGAATGCGGCATGCCATTGTTTTCCATGCATTCATATTCAACTATGATAGGTTTTTTTTCTTCTAGAGTATGTAGGGTACAGTTATAAACAACCCACAGCAAAACATAATGAAAATGGTGCAAATCCACAAGCGTCATTCAAGGGCAGCCTGTTCTGAACTGTGCTCAACGCTGTGAGGAATCTTGTAGTACGAAATGTCACAGCGTGGCACCATTGGTAGCCCATACACACGCAGCTGCTGACCACATCCGAAGCATTTCGGAGCAAGCAGAGTGACCTGTTGGCTCTCTGCCGTTCAAGTCTGAGTGAAACCATGGCAACCGAGTGATATGCAATTATCCATGTTTTTGATCATGCGGAGTCACATGTGCAAGGAATATTTCAATCTATTTGCATGTTTCACTTGGGGCACGTCAAGGGAGGAAATTAATATTCTTTCATGTGCGCTCAGTTTCATGTCGTTTGGGATGGACAAAGGAATTATGCATATCCACAACTTTATATATCTAACTGTGTTTGTGTGTGGTAAACCTAAGTGTATGCGATGAGCAATAAGGAAATTTACACAGTGGCTTGTGAGTGAGGCCTCTGACATTTCAAAATATTCAGGTGGGCGGGAATGGCTGAGAAAAAAATATGCTTGGGATTTAGCAGGTCCTGGTAAAAAAAACAACAAAAATCATTAAGCTGTGGATGTTAGTGTTGGATATAAGAATCCTCCAAAAGTCAGTCAACTCTGGTTGATGCAGTCCATGATCAGATGATTTGATCCATTATAACCGACTCTGCAGTATTTGTTAATGTCGCATCATGGTGGCTTAATGAAAATAAATGACTGCACTAGCAAACCAAGCAAAATATGGACTAGGATGTTCCTCTTGCCCATCAGCTCTGCTTTGTTCCTCTTACTTTGAGGATGAAATGAACGTTGGTGGGACCGAGGAGCATGGTGCGACGCAGGGAGTCCTACAGAAACAAAAGAAACCGACTGCAGGGGTTGTTACTGCTGGCAGCTGCTGTGTCAATTCGACCTTCAGGTTATTTGCTCTGTCCTTCTCACAGCCACTGACTCCTGCGGCTTGTTGTTTTGATTTACATGACTATGTTTGTGGGAACTGATACGTGGGGAAGTTGTTTCCCAGTCATCACCGACGCGGCAGCCCGGCGTCTGTGACAAGTCTTCCGTGAAGGAAATAGGAGAATCATGGAGATGGGATAATCATTGGAATCTTGTATTACACACACAGTCACACAATCGACAGACATTTTGGCACTTCGCGTTGGCTCTGCTGTCAAACTGTCCTTCACTCTGTTGTTTTTGTCTATAAATCCATCTGCACCCAAATAATGCTTTCATAGCTTCAACAGTTTTCAAAGATCTGTTTAAAATGTCAAAAAAAAAGAAAAGAAAATAATCCATACGTCGTTACAAAAGTTTTCTTCCCAGCCTACGCACACATTAAGTTACCTTCTAAAGAGTTGAATGGATGCTAACACTTGTTATTCATAAATACATTTTATGCTTAATTAGTTTTCATATAGCAAATTGTATTTTATTATAACGAGGCTGTTTGCTTTGTGTTTTTGCCTCAGAGCTTTGATGTCAGCTGGATGCAGGCACACACACTCAAACACACACTGCGAAATGTCTGCAGTGGAGCTGTGACAGTTCATCTCTCCTGGCTGCATGAACTGTTATTGGAACTATTTCAGGCGAAACTCTTATTCCCCTGCATTCTCATTCAATCACTGACTGAAATGTATTTTTCTGTCCTTACTTGCTATGAAAATGTCACTAAAGATGATAAATAGTGAGAGTAATATTTTTTAACTCTGTAGTTATTTGCATATCCATGTTTTAAATCTGGAAACAGCTTCTATGACTCTGGTCAGGGTCGATTGCAAGATGAATATATGAAAATAACTGTAATAAAGAAAATTACATTTACAGTCACAAAGTTGTAAATTGAACTCCGCAAGGTAAACGTCTCAGTTTACTGTTTAACAGAGCTATGAAAAAAAAAAAAATCACTCCATTTCTTTACTGAGCAGCTTGCAGAATAAGTTCCAGCAGTTTTTATTTCTCACTTTACAAGTCTCTGACTCTTCTCTTCAACATTGCTTCACTTCATTATTGATGTCTGCAAACATTCGCTGTCCCTCCACAATATTTAAACTTTGACTTAGACTTTGACAAAGCCATTGCAATGCTTCGTTTCTTTTTCAGCCGCTTCGTTCTGGGATTCGCTGCTACGTTTGGAGTCATTTTTCTGTTTGGACCAGGCTTCAGATGCTGGAAAATGATTCCACGTGTAACTCTGAAGTACTTCGTTGTACAGAGAGGATTTTAGTTGACTTGATGTCTGCGAGGTAAATCATGTGCTTGACTGCAAGCTGAAATTATCAGTCCTGCTGATATTCTCTGTTTGGTTTTCCACCAAACACGGTGCTGCGCATCATGGTCTTATCTCCAAATGATAATTCTCCAGAAGTCTTGTGCTACATTCAGGTGAATCTGAAAAATTAATGTCAAGCTTTCTTATTCTCTTCAAAGAGATCCGTCCTACAGACATACTTGTTCTGGCTTTTTCCAATTGTCCTGTCATGGTCTTTAACATTTAACATTCTATCTTATGCCTGTAGAATGTTAAATGTTGAAGTTAGGGGTTTCTTGCATTCACTTGACCTTGAGGAGAATCTCTCTGGAAGTCCACTTGGGGACAAATTGACAGCTGTTTGATGGTTGGGAGTGATTTCTCTGTAGATTGATGGACTTTAGTTGGAAATGACCTTGGATCAACAGCTACTTTCCAAGGCCATTGCCGATGTGTTTCCACCTTAACATGTTGTTGATACCCACCGTAATTGGTCAGAGCGTCAAGCTGACTCTCAAACCACGGAAATAGAAGTGTGGTCTTTTTACCAGTAGCGTAGCAACTGCCATTCACATTAATGGGTCAATAAACTTACTTTCTGAATAATGAGTCTTCTCAAAATCTAACCCTTAACATTCTTCCCCTCAACAAATAGGACACACGGCAGTCACAGCTTTTTAGTCTTTTCTGAATGAAAGCTGGAAACATGACTAGTTTGAGAAGATTTCCCATGTGCATAAATACCACCTGAATGTGAAACAGCATCTGCTTTAGAGGATATTTCTCACTGCTTTAAATCAGAGAGACATTTTTCTCTTCGAAGCTCCATTGTGTCTTTAATTGGTAAAGGTCATTCTCACATGGTTAGACTGCACTGGGCGAAGAAAGAGCTCAGGAAACCGATTATATTATATTATATCCAGCAAAGTCTAATTAACTCTTCTAAAGATGAAATTGGGGACTTATTATGGAATAACACCTAAATGTCCACTCTTTGACCTTTATCTCTAAACTTCTATATGTGCTCTAAAGCGGTTTTTGGAGTTCTGTAAGGAGGAAAATGTCAGTCACCTTGATTATTCTTTTCCAGGATCATAAAATCTGAGCACAACCAAAGGATATTTTAAGACGTCCTTTCAACACATTTCTCCAAGCTGCATAACTGTCCTAATATGAATGTGCAGTATGAAAAGAAGTTGAATCTGTACTGGCAAAGAACTTTTTGTTTTCTGTAGATTTACGACCTCTTACATGACTTATTGTTAAGATAAATAATGATATGTTTTTCATATACTCTGCATTGAAGGTCATTTTGCAGCAATGTATTTGTCGCCTGGTAGGTTATTTTTTAAAATTGCTGCTGTTTAAATACTGGTTGGCTGATATATGCAACTATTATGAATTGTTCTGGTAATGTAATTCTGATACTGTTAAAAGATTTTTTTTCTGGGTTTCTACATCAATTCATACATTTGAGTTTTGCTGTTTTTCTGCTTGTCGGTTCTTCATAATTTGTCCTTCAGGTTTACTGCAGTGTCACAGCTCACAGTTCATAAATCTCTGCTAACCTTGCCTGGTTGGTCAGCCAATTAATCATATTGTTCTCTGAATATTTTAGCGGTATTTACCACATATCAGGCTCAGCCTGCAGCTCAGTCTGTGCATCACGAGCTTGTTCTGTTTTCTGATGTATTGGCTATTTAATGTGGTGTTTATGTTCTCTTCTTGTCCTGCCTTAAGTTACAAGGCAGGACAAGACTCCAACGACTGATGATCACAGTCGTTGGAGTCTGTGATCATCAGCTTTTACTGCAGTCTTTTGTGTTTGCACTCTTGACTTACTGTTACAACACAAAACAACTGTTTGTGGGTCTACATTAGAGGTGCAGTAGTAAAGACGATTATGTCGAACGTTTTCTGTGCAGCATTTTTGGTTCAGTTTGCATGGATGCCAAATACAAATACAGTGATGTTTTATATCAGAATACATGCAGAATCTTTATATGTAGAAGACTAAAGGTGCAGTCCATCTTGCAACTAAACTAAGCGACGGTTTTCCAGCCTTCTCTAAAGTTTGCTGTTTGGGAACAATAAGAATTGATAATCAGCTACAGTAATAATGGACAAAAGAAGAAAGGTGGATCAAACCCAAGCGATGTTTTGTGTACAGTAGCTCTTTCTACATTGGACTTTAATTACTCAACTGAAACAGCTTTAAGTTGACTGTAAACATCACATATCAGCTCAAACTCCTATATCGACCAGGAGAAACTTTCCCAACAGCTGTGAATGCTGCTTTCAGGTTCAGCTGGGACACACAAAATCAGAACAACTCCAAAGTGATTAAAACATGATTTATGCACAAATATTGGTACGGTTTTGTTTTTTAAAAAATGTAAGCATAAACACTTTCAAGCTGTTAAATGGTTGCATCGTCAATGAAGGCACTGGCTGCGCCTGCCTATGCTGCTTTACTCGTTAAAAAAATCCAACGAAATCTCTGGTTAGTTATTTTTCACTTTCATTAGAAAATAATAAAATCTAATTTGTGGAAAAGATTCTGATTTTACTGCTGACCAAAGTAAAACAAAAGGGGAAAAGTTTATATTTTTTCTTAATTGAAGTGTGTTGAAGGACACAGAGCTGTGACTTTAAAACCAGCATACTTATCAAACTGGGATTTGTGTGTGTGTGTGTGTGTGTGTGTGTGTGTGTGTGTGTGTGTGTGTGTGTGTGTGTGCACAGTTTCATACCTAGTTTGGTAGATGTTCTACATTGGCTCTTAATGAAACTCTCGAAATTGTGATTGATTATTACCTGAACTGACGCAAAAGAAGGTGATTTTTGAGGTCTGATGAGTCCTAAACCCTAGAGCCAGAGGTGGACTGGCAATTAGTATTTTCTGTAGAAGTCCAAAATAGCTAAGCTGTACATGGCCTTCAGCTGCCTTGCCCATAAACTAAATAGAGCTACTCTGAAAGCAAACAGCATGCAGGGAAGTGCTCCCTTATGGAGTGTGCCAGGTATGCGAGCGTGACAGAGAGCACGGCCAAGGGCAAAGTGTGTTTTCATGTGCACAAAGACTCTATTGGAAGTGGTGTGACAGACGACAAAAAACAAGAAAAAGAAAAAGCAGACTTTTGACAAAGAATGAGATTAAGAATTAGACCATCAAACTATGCTCCTTCAAGCCGTTTTCAACTGCAGCTGTAATGTAGAAAGGAATGGATTTTAGACCAGGTGAAGCAGGGAGCTAATGACCGACAGTCAGCAGAAGTAACGTCACCTGAGCTACAGGTAGCCAGGCTTGGACAGAAAATAGAAAATAATCACTCAGCTTCTACCTGATTACTGGATTTGTATGGCAGCGGTAGTGAGAATTAGATTAATTTGTGGTTTAGTGCTGTCAAAAGTAATCTTTTAAATATTAGCTGTCAAGCCGATTTTTATTTCTGTCTGGTTAACGTACCCTTGTTCACAGCCAGGCATAAAACCATGGGGCCTAATTGAACTGGGAAAAGTAACAGATCGACTGGTACCACAGTAAGATAGGGTAGCAAGAGTGGCAGTGTGCTAAACATAGCTCAATCATAAGTTTGAGGAAAGAAAATCCATTACAAACTGTTTTTTTCCAAAGTGTTTTTCTCTTTCTGTCTTCTTACTTAAGTGGTTGGTTGCTTTTTTTTTCTGTGCTTTTGTGAAGGATTGTGAAGCATGAAGACAATTCAGCCACACAAATATTATTAAAATTATATTCAGTACGCCTGCAACTGGATGCTCTTAATATCACCGCCTCAGTTTATTAAAGCTGTTTTAAATAACCAGTGGCGCCTGTGAAGCTGGCGATCTTTAGCTGGATCAGGAGTTCATCTGCAGAAACGAGGCCGTTTCTTTGCTCTGTCGTGACGGAGAAAAGCTCACGCTGAAAGGGGAAGCTCTTAATTTACTGACCCGTCTACTTTCTCGCCACAGTGCAAATTTCCTCATTGGGGTTTTTGACTTTCTAAAAATCTACAAAAGAACAGGTTAGGGATATGATGTTTTCTGTTTAAATCTGTTTGAATAAATTGTTCATCAAGATGCCAGACACCCTGGAGTCTGCAATTCCAAAGGAGGTCGCTTAAAAAAAAATAAATATTTGATTTTAGATTTTAAATTCCGAATTGGTTGATGATATTTTTGAGAGATAGACTGGTGTGTGGGATATGTGTTGGATGTTTTACCCATCAAACATAGATCTTGTGTTTGTCCTTTGACACCCCTGAAGGTTTAATAAAACTCCAACAGCTCCATGACCATGTAAACACTTTTTTAAAAATATGCCTGTCCATCAAATAAAATGGCTCCATCTTAATAATCAAATAGTCTACTTCATTATTTTAGCAGTATGCAGAAAAAAATAATTACCAGCAGCAGTTCCTTCGTTTCTTGATGAGATGTTGGCTGTAACAGAAAGTCTGATTTGACTTTCTTTACAGTTTTATAGTAAATATCACTATAAAACTACTGCTGCACGGAACGAACAGAACAGGATGACGCAATCAAGATTTTAACAAGCGAAGCATGGACTCAAATGTCATTTTCATACCTAGAACTTATCAGAACAATAATCCATTAGATAGAGAGTGCTGGAATCCGTATTTGATATATAAATCTCATCCCAACAGATAAATTCTGTGATTCAAATTTCACTTTCGTCTTTTATCTCCGACCTTCAATATCCCTTTCAAACAGACGATGCTGGCGGGGCATCGGTGGTGGGAAGAATAACAATGAGGAGTCTCTGATGTTCATCTGATCTGCAGAAGAAATACAAATTCAGTAAAATGTTATCATATTAATGGAAGTAGTTTTTATGAACTGGATACATATGCAGATTAGCTTGTATGTCCCAGCTCTGGTTGCTTTTGATGTATATTGAAAGGCGTGCACATAGAGCTCAGTTGTAGATTAGAAATGTTTCTTTCATGTCGTTCTTTTAAAACCTGCTGCTTTCATTATTTTATCCGACACAAGATTTATTGTCTTGACCGGCTAGAGTCTGTTCCATTTTGTCTGCAAACACGATCTGCAGCTTTGCTTGTCTGACTAAATAAGTGCTTCAAATTTCTGAATAGGCAATTGTTTGCTTTGCAAATAATTTCACTTTAATTCTAAAATGTACTTGTATTATTTGATTCAAAGCATTAAAGGATGATTGGAAACTGGGAATATTATGCAAATTCTACTCTACTGCTTCGTTGATCCAGAGTAATTTACAATGTAAATTTTGGATTTTAGATTACACCATGTGTCAAATGGTCAGTCAGTTGGTTCAGTTTTTACATAAATAATTATAAATTACATTAAACATAAATGTGATACAATTTGGCAAGATTGGTTTCTGAAATGAACTTTAAGTCTTCTTCCTTTTCAGCTTTGTACATAAAGTGAAAATCTCTTTATTTTCTTGTTTCTATTAGTCTATTAATTTCAAAGAAATCTTTCATATAAAAAGACCAATCAGTTCTTTGTCATTGACTCCCTTTCAGAAAGCATGTTTTTTTTACTATTTTAGCTTTCCTTTTCCCTCACGATGGGGTTGAAATGCCTTCAGAATCAAAACATCAAAAATGTTTTGATTTTTTTAAAATCAAAACATTGATTTTTAAAAATCTATGTTTTAAAACATAAAAAACATGTTTTTTATGTTTAAAACATTGATTTTAAAACATAAAATCAATGTTTTATTGATTTCTGTGAGATGAAAGTATGTTTTACGCTTTGCCAGTCTAGCAGTTTGCATTTTAGGGCTGAAAAAAAAATCTAATCTGTTTGAGGATTTTGATGAATGCACAAAAAACAAACAAACAAAAAAATCTGAATCAGTATTGCTGGCATTTTTTTTAAACTCATACTTGAACAAAAGCTCACCAAAGCCTAATGTACATATAGCAGTTGGGAAACATCCTGTTCTCATGTAATTTAGAGGTCAAAACAGAGGTCACTGGACCTCAAAACGTCTTATGAACGTCTTCGCTGGCCTTTGCAAAGATCTGGACTTCAGTACGGTCATAAAGTGTATGTAGCAAAAATTATACATAAACATGATGCTGGTATGTTTCCTGTTGAAATCTGCCTTGAACTAGATGTATGTTTTTAGAATACATGGTTGAAGTTTGTTCAGATAATTTCTTAGTTTACAGCAGACACCCATGTAAAGATGGAGCATATTCAGGTCATTTCAATCAGACTAACTTTGCTCAGTTTACACACAGTAATCGTAACAGTACATGCTAGTAATGAAGTATGAATTGCTGCTGTAGGGTTTCAGGTGGGGTAGGAATGGTGGGACCAACTGGTGGGCACTGCTCTCATTATAGTCCTTTCTGAAATTCAGTCTGTTGCAATGCAGAGCAACACAGGAGTCCTGCGGCTCCCAGCAGGATATTTCATTAAGATTTGAAAGTTGGTTTTCTTGTAACAACTTGACTCTAAATGTTCTCTACGTGTCTTGGATGAAATCTTGACATTCCTGACAGCTTTGCTGCTCTTTACAAACCACATGCGTGCATTTTGAAGTCATCCTGGAATTCATTCAGCGGCCTCACATACACTCCAGGTATTTTACTGCATTTTTTACAATTTTTAAAAAATTTTTTTTATCAAAACCGCTCATGAAAAGATGGAAAACACTGTCTCAAGTGATTGGGATTTGGTGAGTAAATAATCTCACTGAAAGTTTGTCTACCCTACCCAACAGCTCTGGTTTTAACTTTTGATAGTTTGTGGTTTAGAAATAGGTGTGAACAGAGACGTACTGTATATCAGACATGATTGTGCTTCACTTTTTATTTTGGCCCTTTTAGCTTGGAATCGGTCTGGTTTCAGCCTTCATCTGTTTGCTTCCTGCAGGATTCGGAGGCGACTGCAGATATTTCTTGCATGAGAACCTCTTTATGATCACATAGCCTTCTCACACTCCTCCTCAAACTTTGTTTAATGGCCTGCTCCTTTGAGTTCTTCTCTTATCAATAATAAATGCAGCGCTCCCTCCTCTTCCGACATGCTAATCCAGCTGCTCCTCCTCACACAGATATTAATCCTCAGAGACATTTAAAGAACGTTCACCAAGTTTCCTTTGCTTGGCCTCTCATCCTACTCCTCTAATCTCTCCATTACATATTCCTGTTCAGTTCCTCTGTTCTTCTATTTTTAACTTTTTTGTTCTCATCAGTTTTTTTCTCTCTTAAATATCATCTGTTTTCTCTTGTTAGTCTTCCTCCTCTACTTCTCTTCCTTTCCTTGCAAATTATCTCTTTGTAATTTCTACCTCTGCTTTTTTCCCTCTTTAATCCCCTCTTCCTTCACTCTTCTCATGCCTCTTGTATTTTCTGCGATCCGTCATCCTCCTCTCCTATCCTTCTATTCTTTACTCCCTTTTAGCTCACATTCTTGCCCCCTTCCTTTTTCTAACCATCATCATCTTTCTAGCTGACATTTTCCGTCTTTCCCACTGCTCTGTCACGGATAAACGAGTGTGTCCTTGCTCTACGGGTTGTCTACTGGGTGCTGCTGTGCTCCCTCCGGTGGTGATCTGTTTTTGGGATGAGGCGGTGACCCCTGACCCCCCTCCAGGCTGCTTATGAAGGCTGATAGGAACCAGTGGGCTGCTTATCTCCTCTGGGAGGTCAGTAATACCAGGCAGAGATATTTTGGAGTTAAGTTTCGGAGGCTTTTCCACTCAAGATACAGCAGAGGATTTTTTTTTTTTTTTTTGCCCTCCTGTCTTTGAGTTCCTGTGAAAGATAAGCTGATTAGCTGGCTACTCATTGAAACTGATTGGTGGATGTGCATTAATAAGACCATCAGTGAGGCCCAAATTTCACTTGCTGGTTTTCTGCCAGCGACTGATAAATAAACTGGAGCACCTGCCAACAGCATCCTGAAGCAGCCAGGTTAATTTTTTTTCCCATCAAGTCCCATTACACCAGTAATAAGATAATTAGAAACGTTTCCTCCATTTCAAGCAAATTTTGTATTTTTCATTTAGGTGAAAACACTTGTGCTGGTTAAGGAAAAATAATTTTGAAGCTTCTGTTACAGGACACAACAATTAAAATATATATGTATATTCTTGATCTCATCATTTTTTTTTCTTTTTAAGATCAGGAAATTTGTTATTTCATTTCATATTTTTCAAAATAACCCTGAGAAAACATTTCAGACAATAGACAAAGTTTAATGCGTTGATCCACAACTATTCTACCAGCTGGATGGGTAAATATGTAGATACTTTGAAAATGGGATCTGTACGTCAAATATTGGATTCCAGGAAAAAAAATATATATATTAGTGTACACTCACTGATCTAATGACACAGACACTCAGCTAGAGTTGTAGAAATTAGAGGTCATGTGACTGTTTTCCCATGATTCCAGAGTCACATCAGAGTTGTCCAGCCAATCTCTTTGAAGGTTTCCTGTAGATCCAGTGTGGACTGGATAAAGCAGTGATTCAGTCCTGTACTTTCCCCTCCAGCGAATTGGATCATAGTTGTTCATAATCTGCTTCTCATAATTCATCAGATGTTTTTTGTGGATTGTAATTGTGACCCAAGCTGACCTCTCAAATTTTAGCAGAAGACCATGCACTGAAATAAAAATGATATCAGCAATCCATCGCTTATATGGGCCAGTTTTCAGTGTCAAGGTACACCAATATTTTAAAAGGTTGGTTTCAAATCAGCTAAATTTATTCATTATACCTTTTATTGAGATGCCAAAAAGTGCTGCAGTGACTTCAGCGCTCACCTTAAGCTGGCTGAAAATAGGCTACAACAAAAAAAGAAAAGAAAAATAACTCGTGGATTTAGAAATATATTTTTTGACAACAAAAAAGACAAAAAATTAAGCCAATGGTGTGGGGGACAAATGAGGCAATATGTCCATTTCTTCCAAAGTTAACATTGTTGTTAAAATTATAAATGTCTGATCACAGACTGTTACAATTTTAGCAAATATTTTTCCAGGAATTGGCCTGAATCCACACAAGCTTATTTGTACAGCACATTTTGGAAATAAGGCAGTTCAAAGTGTTTTACATCATAAAAACACAAAAATACAAAGTCATAAAAAATACTGTAAAGAACTAAAAAAAACAGTAACAAATACATTTTGATGAGTTCCGTCGCCAAAGCCATCAATACACATCAAATAAATGTGTATCTCCACTATGCCAAAGAAATGTTATTGTAATTCTACAGATTAATGTTGGTATAATCTTGGTAATATTTTTACACTAGCATGAATAATTATTATCTTTGTTGTTTTAAATGACAGTCTTTAGGTCATGCCATACATATGATCTCTAAGTATTTATGTAAATACCGTGGTGCTGAAAGAAATTGGGTATTTTTACTTAATGAATAGCACAGTTGAGACTTCATAAAGGCCTTTGCCTAATCCTTAAACAGAAGCCTGGTGTGGACAGATGTTATTTCACTGAAAGCCTGTTCCAAAGTGCTTTCTTGTTGCGCACCACTGGAGCATTGAGATGATATAAAAGCCTTAGGTACAATAAAACTGACATAAAAAAAAATTATGCAGTTGATTTAAAAAGCATGAAATAAAAAGCAGTTACAGTTATTATAAATTAGTGGCTCTGAAATATGAGTCCTGGTCAAAAAAAAATAAAATAATTGACCACAAGTTAAAGTTCTACTGAATCAAACAAATAATTAGTTCAAAGCTGCTAATTATTATGTGTTAAATAAAAGCATAACTTATAAAAATATGTTCTTCCTACAAATTTATCTATACAGAAAAATGTACGAACTGTTTGAACCTTCAGAAACTATAGATCAACACAATTTAAAAAGACTGCCGGAAAGTATGGCTTCTTGAAGGCAACATAAAATAAAAAAAGGAATGATTGAAGACTTTTGCATGGTAGTGTTAGTTGTGTAGGGTTACGGCTAAAAATGATCACTGACTTTATGATTCATTACATCTTCTGTCATGTAAAAACACCATCTGGAGGTGTTAGCGAGGTTAAAATGTTGATTTTCATTTAACACGTCGCCTGCTAATTAGATTTGCAGCTCATTCCTAAGGCTGGAAACTTGCTGTTGCCGTTGACTGGGCCACCTGTGGTTGTAGCTGTCCAATAATAAGCCAGTTGCAGATCCAGAAACGGCCAATCTGACGCTCTCCACTGAAGGCTCCCTCTGTTCCTCCTGCTTCACTCGGGTTCTGCAGAGACAGCAGGTTGAGTCTTTCTGGCTCAAACGTGAAGAAAATGAAACTCCAGCCAACACGTTTGAGTGTTCCTTTGGCTTCTTCCACGTACGACGTCTACACACACTCAACCTTGGCTTTAGCGTGCACCGCGCTGCCAAGGCAGAGGTCTGCCGTATTTGGAGTGAGACAGATGATGGTGAAGAGGCTGCTGTTTGTTGGCACACGGGAGTCTTAATCCACCAAGCAAATGGGATCTGAGAGGTCTGGCCAAACAAAACCGAAGCATCACTATTACAGCTGAGCTCATATCATTGCCTGCTCAACACCAAGCCGAGCCTGGAGTCGGCAAACAGCCTGTTTGAGGAGTCCAAGCTCACTTTGATGGTTGTTTTTAAAAATACACAAGTCAAGTGTTTGAATTGAGCATGACTCACGGCCCAAAAGTTGTCTCTACAAACTCTGTACGCCACGTCTGTGCATTGAGCACTGATCCGAACTCTTCGTCTGGGCTAGCGCGCATAAATAATTCAGGTCTCATTTGTCCACAGTGGATGTAGAAATCCTGTGAGCAGAATGAAACATCTTCTGCAGCTCTGAAGGATTTAAATAACAGGCGAATGGGCGACGATTTTCTTTAACTGCTCGGCAAGTCCTCAACCCCGGGTGGTAAGAAAACACACCCGATCCGTGCGTCCTCTCACCACCTACACTCCTCGAGAAATGTGTAAGGACACGAAAATGTCACGTCTTGAAATGTAAATACTGCACTGGAGATGAAAAATTAAAGAATCTGGACGAATATGAGCCCGGACATCTAATTGCCTCAGTTGGATTCTCTCTTATGGATTCTGAGGATGTAGTTCCTTTTGGTAAATCATCACCAGAAGTGAAGTTTGCCCCCTTTGTCTCACTGGAGGTTCTTGTCCTGCTATTTCCTTCAGTGACATTATGAGAAAATCGTTGTTTATTAGAAAAGGCACTCAGTCTGTTTCTAATAATTCAACTGACTAAAATAGTTTTTGGCTTGTGAAGCAGGTTTAGCATTGACAAAATGTGGCTACTTGTCTTGGTGGGAATGGTGCTGAAAAAAAAAAAAATCAGACAGTAGACCAACTACATGAACTCTGATAGCAATTACTTAAATTGTGTTAAGTAATTAAAGTTACCAGAACCCCAATATGATACTTGAGGACATCTATTGGCTAATTCTTACTTTTAGAGATGATTCCTCTTTTTTTTTTTTTTACCTTTTCATTGGCTAAAATATCTGGCTGTGTTATCATTAACCTCAGAAAACGAAAAATATATTGCACAATCTAATAATTCACCAGCTTATTGTGCGCCCACTAGCTTTGCCCTCAACCAATCAAGCTTGATCCCCAGTAAAAACTTCAACCAGTACAAATGTGTGGTCTGTTCTGAAGCAATAAAGTTGGAAACAATATTTGTTGGTTAAACATTGTGAGCTTACCTCACTGTTTTTTTTTATTTTTATCACCAATTACTTCTAAACTTATGCTTATGTCCATTGATCTGGGTTAATTTAAATTGATTATTGGCTAATGACAAAGAGAAGAAACACATCTATGTCATGATCTCCAATGAGAAGCTAGAGTATGTAATCAATTGAATCCCAAAGTAACAACTTATTGCATATACTTAAAATTCCATATATTGCAGTCATAACACATAACATATAGACTGACTTTGAATCTGATATTGTAGACATGATATCGTAAAGAGCCGCCTTGCATGATTTGTGTTCCCATTTTTTCTTGTAGCTTCACTGCATTGATAAGCCTAAATACATACCCTGCTGCATTCAGGGTTATTTATATGTATATGTAATTTATATGTACACCAGACAGAGTGGGAGGAGAAAGACGATGCTCACAAAATAACACTGTTCATCATGTCACCTGTCCACCTCCACTTGTCTGTCCATCTCTCTCGCCTGGTTGGCTCATTTCTGCCTCCTCGGACCGTTTTCTGAACATGAATATCTCGGCACATTTATTTTTTCATCAGAAGTTCTGTCAGCTCTGTTTTTCCCCAACAGCATTTTTTCTTTTTTTAAGAAGTTGACTGATGTGCTCGGCCATCAGCCGTCCATCTGTGATGAATGAGGCTCAGGAACAATTCTGCTCTGTCTAATACATCATTACCTGCTGCCCCGGCTTGTTCCCTCTCATTTTAGATGCATGTGTTTTCATACATTCATATGTGTTTGCTGTTTTAGTTTTTTTTTTTCTTACTGGAAAATGAAGCTAACAGCTTTAATGCTGCTAGCATGGATTTAAATTACTTTGAAAAGATCATTTGCACAATGAGGTGTTTAAATATTGCTGTTCAATTACAAATAAGATCATTTACATTTCCCTTTGGTCAATAGAAACTGCAGTAATTCCAGATTGCAGGTAGAAGTTCATGGATGTATATGTGTCAGCACACCTTTTGGTCACATTGACCACAGCGTTTCCTCCCGAGGTTTTACAGCTGCAGCCTCATTGGTTGGTAAATGTGTTCTGGTTCTTCGGTTGTCTGTTTAAAGAGATTCACAATTTTCGTGTTCTTGTTTTTCTGCTGCTGCTTCTGATCTCACCAACTGTCATTGTCTTGTCTTATGTGCCGCAGTTTCAGTTGTCTGTGGGAATGACAACATTTATATCACATCCCGTCAAGTGAGATGCGAGTCCTATCTCGAGGGAAATCATCTGGAAACACGACTTTATTCCTTGTATGGCCGCCTGGATTTAGTCCCTTGTAGGTCCCTAATGCCCACAGGGGTCTAATGAGCTGACTTTCATGGGCCCAAGATTATTAAAATAACTTGGTTTCTAAACTTGCCAGGGGTATGAATCATTTTTGACTCAACTGTTTAGTATCAGCATTGAGTTCTGGATTTGCTGCCAGGTCTCCTCCTTATGTGGAATGAGATCAGAAAATCTCCAAAAGGAGATGCTATGAAGGTATTCTGATCAGATCCCGCCCGTCAACCACACTCCTCCAGCAGTGCTGTGAAGTGGAACTTGTAACCCACAAAGTGCCCAAATGTTTCATCTCCGACTCATATAAAGTCTTCTGATCCGTCTCTTGACAAATTGTCGGGGGGTTTTTTTTGGTGCAGTAAGGATCCCTTCCTGACAGTGACCTGTAGATCATTTCCTCTCTGTCGACGTTAAAACAGAGCGACGTTAGCCAGTGACAAACTTAATCCAGGGGATTTTCAGCCGTAATGAAGTCAGGAGCAGCAGCAATATTAGCTTTACAGGCCATTCTTTTTATCTGCTTATTAATGGAAACATTGTCAGGGAGCAGAGCGATGCAGTGAGAAGGTATCTGAGGGGGGGGTCTCTCAGACGCGCTGTCGTTGCGTGAGGTATGATGGGTAATGGGGCCTCAGATCAGAGGAGATGGATAGCATAATTAAGCACTAGAGAAATTAGAACCCCTTTGGTTTGAGGTAAAAATTAAATTGAGCACTAAAGGGTGCAGGTAGAAGGAGCACTAAGGTGGGGATTTACAATGTGATAGTTGCCACCATAGCTATGAACTGTATTCATTATATGTAAACACATAAATAAAACTCCACACCTACAGTGAGGTAACTAAAGAGCTTGTTAAATATCTGAAAGATATTGGTGCTGGTGCTGTTTTTTTTTAATATATGAAGTTTATTACATTTTCTTCTGCTGCTGTTCTGCAAACTATAATAAAATTCCCTATAAAATACAACAAAACATATTGGAAACTGAAGCAAAATGTTGACTGTAAAAAAGAAATATTGAGGGATCTTCCACAAACAGACAGTAAAATACAGAGGACTCTTCTAAAGGGAAAATAACTTTTTAGTGCATGAAAACAGTGTTAAAATTTTAGATATTTGCCAGAGGCTGGTTTCTTTGCTTAAATTGTGAGTTTTGGACATGCTCATTACAAAAATATCTAAGAAAATAATAATAAAATATAATAATAATGATTTGTGCAAAGCTGAACTGGAGTGCTCCTTGTGGCGACTGGTGGTAAAACTCCACATGACTTTTCGTCTTACTTATCAAGATAGAACATGGCACATGAAAGAAAGAAAGAAAAGTTCAGAGTTTGAAGTTTTAAGTGGCGGGGGAGGAGGAGAAGGACGGTTCACACAGTAAGAAGATGAAAAGAAACCTCAACAGAATAGAAACCCAGAAGAAATGAGGGAAGGAGACAAACTGAGGAGGGGATTAAAAAGATGAGTACAAAACAATTCATAGGGAACATAAATTTGACAAATTCTTGTTTTTAAGATTTCTTTATTACAAACTAAGAAGTAGGTTGGATAAAACCTGTGATAGCTGAATATTGATTTATTTTAACAGTAAATATCAACATTTCCTTCACTGGTAAGGTTTGCATAAATTCATGACAAAGTTTCATTTCACTTTCTCTTAAATATTTCCATTTGATGTGAGCTTCTGCTTTCCAGCTGAGTCATTTCTGTTTCACAAACCTCCTGCTGTCCGTGTCGTTCATCATTCATCTCGGTGAAAGCATCTCCTGGCAAGCGCATCAGCTGAATTTAGCCTTCATTTTCCTAATACAATCAGTCCCAACAAAACAGTCCTTCCCTTTAATAGGGTCACACTATGCTGATTGTCTCCACATAGATCAAAACAAATCCTCACTGCCATGAAAGTTGCATATGCCGAAGAATATAATGTGAAAATGCGAGTTAATAATGAAACGGGCACCTTGTCTCTCCTCTCATCTTCCTCCTTTATCTCGTGCTGCTGATCTGTTGAAGAAGGTGTTGCCTGGCAGCTTTAGTCCTTTTGTTTTCCTCTGACGGGCCATCGACTGTATCTGTTTTCATTACTTATTGATTATGTGTGCCCCTGCCCTCCGTGCGGAACATCTGAAATCTAATTTCCCGTCCTATTGTGCGGCATGGCCTACAGAGATGCAAACTGGGGAAACTTTGGAGGTGAACTTTGCCACCACAATTAAATTACTTCATTTTGAAAGATGTTAATGTTGCTTGTAAAGTTTTGAATAGGGCCACTTATAAATCATTGCAAAAATAAACACCAGTCCTGAAAACACAACACCATAATAGTTTGAGTGTTGTGTTTGGGGGGTTTTAAGTTCTTTATGACAACTTCACAGTCGAATAAACTTGTGCTTTGGAAGAAACATGAAACATTTCTTCTTCAAATGAAGAACTTCAGGTTCAAAGGTTTGATGCGATATTTGATCCTGGTTTCACTTATACCTTCTCCATGTGTTAATAAAAACAATTTGACCACATATGGTCATATGAAGGGATTAATGGATTGTCTGCTTTCAGAGTTCAGATAAAATAATATTCTTTATGAAAGTTGACAGGTTTCCTGGTGCCGTTAGCATTTGGTAACGTTAGTGCTCTCGGGGTTTGCCGCTTGCCTCCTCACCAAGTTCAAAATCCTGAATGTTTATTTAATTGATTGTTGATGACTGATTTTTAGCACAGATGAAAGGAAAATAAATGTCCATTTTTAATATGTCTCCTCACAATGCCATTCACATTGTCAACATTCACAGTAATATTTCGAGTAAGAAAAACTTTGTAATTTGTCACTAAATCTCAGGTTAAGAGGTTTATTTACTTGAGGTTTTTTAAGATGTTGTAATATCTTTAATAATATCCATAAAATAAAATACTGAAACTCCGAATGGGCTTTATCATTAAAAAAAAAAGCCTATGGAGTATTTCAGAATCAGTTATGTTTGTATTTATTGTGTTGCAAGGTACCACTTATTCTGTCATATTTATTTTTTCATAAATAATTACTGAAACACTTTTGGCTCAAGAGGGTTGAACGAAACACTGTCCTGAAGGCACTGGGAGAATTTTCCATCAAGTAAAAGCACAGCTGGGGATGCAAACACATGTCTTGATAACCGATGCTGTTAAGCTCATCATCTTAGCAGTAGCATGAATTATTAGACACATATCAACCATATCTCGAGTGTCTGTATAATCACGTCACTTCAGGGCGCCTCTGAGCGCAACTGTTTTGATCTGTGTTGACAGATTTTACACATCACATCTTCATATTTTGATTAAATACATTTTAAACACACAGTTTGCGTTATTTAATGTTTCAAAAGGCAGACCAATAAAAGAAGTTGGCAAAGTACCTTTTGAAGCATGCTGTCAAGTTCTGACGAGGCCTTATAAGCCAGATCGGGTAAGCACAATGGGGCCAACGCCTTTTTGTTTGAAGATTGACAATGCTTCATCAGGTCCGAATCTACCTTTAAAGGTGTTTCAGCACCTCACAAGATTTCAACATCATCATCCTGCATTACCATGTTATCTAGGAGTTCTGTAAATAGACGGATCCTTAATGTCTTTAACTTTCCTTTGAATCAACATCCTGCTTTTGACTTTCCTGATAACCCCTCTGCAACCAATGTCTTTACCAGGTCGTGGACTTACACAAAAAGAGGGAAATCCACACCCCTTCCAGTTGTACAAGATCCGATTCGACACATCTGCAAGTTTGCTTTACGTTTTCGATGAGTGAAGTCTAGGGAAGGTACAGCACTGGATTGACGATGACCTTTTTTATTTCCAAATCCTCAGTACCTGCTCTATCCTGCCTCTCGTCACATATTCTTCTGACCTCTGAAAGAAGGCTTTTCCCTGTTTCAGCGTCTTCCCATTTGGTCAACTGACCATGAGAGACGGTAGCAAAGACGATCTGCCTCAGGAGTTTATTCATCTTAAGGGGGGAGACATCGGACATAAAAATGTGTCTCTGGCAGAACAACGATCCTTAAAATTAGTGTAGGGGAGAGAACAGCTGCATCCAATGATCGTTGTCAGCAGATGTAAAATAATCGTTCCTTTCCGATGCAGTGCACCGCTCTGTTTTAAGTTCCTAAAGCAATACGGCTCAATTATGACGGAAATGGATGTTAGGATTTGACCAAGCTGCTTTTTTAATGGCAATACTTATTTATACATGTCTTTCTTGACTACAGTTCATACAGACGGACAATCTTAAATCCTGAACAAATGATTCCTACTTTCACTATCCATGTGGTATTTAGATGTAATGTCAAACACTGACCCGTCATCTATAACAGTCATGTTAAATTGCCTGGGAGGACTTAATGAAATGCAAAGGAATGTTATTTGAATCCATAACCCTCTGCTGAAGGGTAAGAGGAGTATACTTTATTTATGTAAGCTAATTTAGGAGCAAGATATTGACCAGAGATCCCAGTAATGAGGAGCCGGGTGGAGGGAGGGAGATCTTTGTCTTCTCCCAGCTCTAATGGTCTTTGTCTCCCGCCGTCTGCTCCAAGTCACTCTGTGTCATTAGGATGCACAGGGAGTCGCTCCAGCTAAATATTGTGCTGGCTTCATTTAGCACAGATGAAACCGTGACTCAATGCGGACTTATAGAGCAACTGAGTCACGTCGCAACCCAAATCATTTTAGCCGGCTGCTGAGAGAGTTATCTCAGCAGCCACCAGCACTGTGCATCTGAAGCCTCCGAACCTATTAGTTCCTTTCTGGTGTGCTGTGTTAATTGGTGCTCAATGATTTCAGAGGCGGACTGACTGCTAGTCGGAGTCTCTGCTGCTCCGAGCTTCATTAACCAGGTGATTGTTCTTCTCTTGTGGAGAGACATAAATGAAAGTCATGATCTCTCCTGGAGCTTTTTTTTTTCTTGAAGTCAAATGCTGGTAAGTGAAGGAATACTGGAAAAATATGTAATACGTCTAAAGCTAAGCTGTTCTCTCTCCCGTCCCCTAATGCATCTGTGGCTCAAACCAATTCGGTTCAGAGAGTCAGGTGGTTTAGTTGAGTTCTTTTCTTGTTTCTGAAATCTGTTGTGCCTGTGACAGAAATTTCACTTACGATGTTCAACTCAGGCTGAATTAGCTTTCTACCCCATTTGGTCTGTTTTAGCTTTGTTTTCTTTGTTTTTGTTTTATTCAAATCTGCAGCTATCATAAACCTAATTTCTTCGAGCTACAGGGAGGCAATGTGCAGATGCGAAGGAGCAGTGATAGTTCATCGTATATTACCTGTTCAGCACCGAGTGGTAGACATGCAAATAGTCTGTGCCAGGCACAAGGAAAGAGACGGTGGAAGCACATTTATGCTTTCACTTCTTCCATCCACTGAAGAAGTGATCTGACTGTTGGGCCTAATGGTCGTCCTTGATATTTTAGGTATGCTACGGTCAGTGACTTTGTAGCTGCCGTCTCCGGTGTTTGCTCTGAATTGTCGTTTACAAACAAAAACATTCTTAAGGTACCATCAGTCATTTACTTTGTCATTTCTGCCTGTTGAAAGCTATATGTGGCCTGCAGGTTCCCATTTAAACCTCTAAGTACTAAACAGAGCGTCGGCGATCCAGCCGAATTTGCAGTAATTCCGCCACACTTTGCGCTATCTGAAAAATTCCAATGGTTTCTGAAAGATGAGACCTTGCGCTTTCCAGCCAATATCAGGTTATTACGGTAATTTCACCCCCACTGTAGCAGGGAGTGAAATTAATCTGAGGGGTGCTCCTTTAGTAACTTGCTGGGTGTTGAAACTTCCAGTTGTTATAGATAAATGGGCAAATATATTTACTCACAGGACACTTAAAGAACTGCTTACAATTAAAATAAGCAAAAATATCCAGGCAGAGATTTAAAATTTAACATAAAGGGTTTTAAAGAGGCCTGCCAAATGCTGTGTTGGTCTTTAAGGCAGACCCTTCTGTTTTTATTCAATTGTCGAAATAGAGTGTTGTACAGTAATCACTGTAATTGAGACTATTCTATAACTTTAGTCCATCTCAACTCCACTGAAATTTATTCTCAAGTTAAAACATTAGTCAAAGAATAATTATATATATATATATATATATATATATATATATATATATATATATATGATTTAAATGAATGATTTGGGGCTCAGTTCTTTTCACAGTACATTGTAAGTTAAGGGACATAAATTACAGTTCCTGTTAAAATATTGTTGCTGGCCTCATTTTAAAGCCCGAATCCATCATGTGTGAATGTTTGATGGTGAAGTCGGAGTTTTCCGTTCAGCTGGTCTTAAGCTCGCAGCCAAACCACGAAAACCTCTTTTTCTTTTAATCAGTGCCTGACTGATGGATGCAGATCAGACATAAACTTTCCCGGGATGCAGGTACAGTAGTTTTCAAAGTCAGCCATCAAGCGTTGGTGTCCTTCATGTTTTAGACACTTCCCCTGTTCGTCACACCAAATGAATATTTGATTAGCAGTCCTTAATGATATGCTGCGAAGGTAATTCAGCCGTCTGAATTGAGTGTGGATCAAAATCTAAACGTGCATTAAAACAGTCTTTGATAACTGAAGTTTGACACCACTGCTTTAGTGGAAATTTAAAAGAAATAAATAAATAAACCACATCTTTTTGATGGAGCTTGAGTTGACAGTCATGTTGGCCATTTATTATTAATGTTTATTCTCTTGTCTGCTGAAGAAAAGGTGAATATTACTTGTGGCTACACAATGTGATTTATTTCAAAGTGCCTCCAGTTTGTTTCAGGGTTCGCTCCTCATCATCGCCGCTGTTGCAGCTAATGCATTTTTAACCAGACTGATCAAAACAGTTTCGCGCCCAAAAGGGACGGTCTGGTTTGGAAATAATTTGTTTCCTATGCAGGCCAGTGATCAGGATGTAATCGGTTCAATTTTTAGAGCGGACACCAATTGGATGTTCTCTGCAAATTGAAGCATTGCTGGACTGCAAATGGACTAAAATGCATACAAATTGTACCCTTAGCTTCCTTTTTTCCAAGCTTCTTTATAAATAATACACAACATTTGTCAAAAATTTGGGGACTTCTTGGCATATTTGCATAAATATATTTCTTGTAATATGTATTTTGCTTCCAGGAGAAGTTTTTTATTCATTTCTTCTTTTTTTTTCTCGAATCTGGGAATAAAATAGTGTTTAGTGTGTTCAAAGGACTACACCTAGCCTTTTAAAAAACTAATTTGAAGCATATATTTACAAACGTGTTAAAATAGAGCTGCAAACAGAAAAATGCTGCAAAGCAGTGCAGCGTGTTCTTCAGGCCGTATTTGAAGACTTCATGCAGCTTTTGAAGATTCACATCTAGTGGTTGCATCTGATTTATGATTATGAACTGAACTCAGAATATGATCAAGAGAGTGGCTGGCAGAAAAAAAAAAACATGTTTTATTTTATTAACTAACTTCTTGCTAATTAGATCAGAGTTAGTTCATTAGAGTCTGTTTCAGAGGCAACATTTGTCCCGTTGTCTTAAAAACTATTAGTTCGGTTGATTGCATTTCTTTTTTTTCCTTGGCGATCCCTTTAGAAAAAAAACAAAAAACAGACACGCAGACGTTGCTGCTCTCTAAAACAGAAGCTTTCACATAATAAAGATGGATTCGGTGCACTTAGGCGACTGACTGTTGATGATCTCGTGTCCTCGGTTTGTTCTCAGCTCTGAGGGAGTCAGACCGAGTTCAGCCAAGTTTGACTCATCAAACATTAAGCAGCAGGATTCCTGCGACCTGCCAGCTGTTCTCCTGCTTCTGTTTTCCTGCTTTTTCCTTGAAGGCGACCAGCCTTCATTTTATGCTCCTCTGCCTCAGCACGGATGCTTCTTCTTTTTTTCCCTCCATTTCATCTTTTCCCCTGGTGGGAGCTCAGTCATAACACTCCTGCTGTCCTTTGAAGCATTTCTTGACCTTTTGGTCCGGACAGATCTCCTCCTGCAGAGAAACTTGGGCTCTAACTGGAGATGAAAGGTGTCTAAAAGGCTTAAACTACGCCTTTTTGTCTGAACACTGCAGGTGAAAGAGTCTTCATGCGGCTCCAGTTTGATGTTGGGAACTCAAAGTTGTTTGGCAGTAGTTTTCTTGAGGTGAAACCAAAACCAATGACAAGACATCGAATCCATGATAAGAGAGAAAAAATCTGTCTTTGAGAAACAACTTTGAAGGATTTATTTTGTTTGGGGGGAAAAGAGCGGAATAATTTCTGATTTTTTTTTTTCTTCTTCTACATTTATTAAAACATATCGGAGACACTGAGTGGGGAAAAAGAACCCATAAAAATAATTTGGTGAAGTCGAGAACAAGAACACTTTTAAGCTGATTGACAGTGAAAACATTACAGAACCTCACAGAATCTGTGCAGGTCCCTCTTCAGAAAAGCTCAAAGACTTTCTTTTGGATTCAGTTTTTGACTCTTTGGTCTGGTTCTCTTGGTTTTTGTGGCGTTCTGAATGCTGCAGGTTGTCATCATGCCGGACGAAGAAACTCCTCTTTCATGTGGCATTTGGACAAAAATCAGCATCCAAGTTCCAGAGGAAGATGAACAGCTCCATGATGCTGCCACTACCGTGCTTTACTGTTTTATCAAGAAGTTCCTCCAGTGACTTGCTGCATTGTTTTGGTACCAAACATACCTTTTGGTTGCCATAGACCAGAACAAATTTTCCCACAAACAAATCTGAATAAATTTCAAACTGAATCGAGGGAAGTTTGTTGATAAAACCCTAATAAAATCTGGACAGATTTGATTTTTAAAATTGTGTCCCGTCCTGCTGGTACTTTAAAGTAATTTGTTGGAACCGAAGATGCGTACATAGCCTTGGGGAAAAGATACAAATGTGTTGTGCAGTTTTTGTTGCTTTCTCTGTCATTTTTTATTTTATTTTTTGTCCTTGTAACAGTAAAGTAAGAGCTCTCCAAGAGGAGGATGAGCTGGGACTTCTGTGCTTCCTCAGCTGTCTGTGGGCAGAAAGAGACATGTTTAAGCTTTTTGTTAACTCAAACTGGGATTATATATATATATATATATATATATATATATATATATATAATGTACAGAGGTGAGCGATGATCCAGGTGCTGCCAGGAGGTGGGAAAATGGTGCGGATGAAAGTCTAGCTCTGAGGATTGTGTTTTACTGCAGGAAAAGAGCTGCCTGGCTGAGTTTTCCACTATCAAAAGCTTATTTTTTTCTTCTTAAAAGCAAGTCAGTTTAAGAACTGTGTTAGTTTGTGTGTCTTACATCAGAGCTGCTGATTTGAGCAAAGGTGTCAGAGTTGGATGAAGACTTTTCTTTAAGATTATTTTTTTCATTTTCCGATAGTGACATTTACAGTTAGATTAAATGGTAAATTAAAGAAAAGCAGAATTTTAAATGTGACGTAAGTATTACAAAAATTCACATCCACTCTTCTTTTTCTGTCTCAATCTATTTTTCTTTAAAAAAACAAAACAGATGTGATGGACATAAAAGCCAATAGCAGCAAGAGAAATCAACTATAGCATTACGTGAAGCTGTAGATCGACATTACAATAGAATGAATTTTGGTATTAAAGTTTGGGTGAAAACTTATTTCTGAACTCACTCTCTTTTTTGTTATCAGTGGTTTCATTTTGTTTTTAATATTCATGTAGATGTATTCATGTTTTGGGATGATATTGGTTTTACAATATCTGGCAGAAATGTAATTAAAATTGCGACTGCAATAACTATAGAAAATCTGAGAATAATAAACTTGTTCCATCAAAATGCACAGCAGTATGATTTTTTTTCATTTTCCACAACAAACTATTTTATTTTGGTTGCCATTTCTGCCACAATTGCTTTAAATTAAGACTTTATCCAATTTTTTTCAATGCCTCATAATTGGCTGTGGCACTTTTGACTGTCACAAAGGGCATGATTTGATTTTTGATTTCTGTACCCATAGTTAAATTCGGTCTGCTGCCATGAGTTAACCATCTTCACGTACACATTTCAATTTAGATACCGCAAAAAGCTATAAATACGGAAAACTGGCTGCAAAATGTAGGTAATGAAAGTTTGACAAGGCTTTAACACCCAAAGCCGTGGTTGAGAGAGAAGCTATAACTGCCTGCTGTGATCTACTGTTTCTCACTGATCCGTCTGCTATTTTTTATCCTTAGAAACAGGTCAGGGATCTGGTTAAATTTAAATATCACATTTTTCAGTTTTAGTGAAGATTCAATTCAAGGCTGTGTGATGTTTTCTGTCTCGATCATCTGTTTGCAGCAGTGAAGTCATGTCTACATCCATGTTTTATGTTTCACAGTCAGATGTTTTGCAGGTTTTGCCTGTTTAAGAGGAAATGCAGTGAGTACCTGAAGGACACCTGAAGTCAGGGTTCTGTTGGAATCTGTGAAGGCCATTTTGTTCTCCTCTCTCTGGAACTTCTCATGTGATTGGATGAGAAGGAACTTGGTTTCTATTTCTACAGTAAATCATACTTAATTTGGGTTTGCAACTTGCAGGTGAAAAATCTCCCAGCAAACTAAAAATATCAATTATAATAGTTTATGTAGTTAAACTTTCACTTTGAAGCTCCATAATGTGCGTCAGTGACGTCATTGTGCTCTGTTTGTCCTTATTCTCTGGAAATTGATCAATTATATATACTTTATCAAAGAAAAACCAACATTTCTCTCTCTCTTCCTCCTCTCCCTTTGCAGCCTGCGAGCTGATGAACCAGGGCA
This sequence comes from Alfaro cultratus, assembly GCA_903066825.1. Classification (NCBI taxonomy): domain Eukaryota; kingdom Metazoa; phylum Chordata; class Actinopteri; order Cyprinodontiformes; family Poeciliidae; genus Alfaro; species Alfaro cultratus. Next base: position 35,464 of record CAEFZX010030430.1, on the reverse strand, counting down.
TCCTGGCGTTGGTCACCTCGACGGGCTGCGCCTCTGCCAGCGCCCTGCAGTCCCTGACGGACGCCATGCACATCCCGCACCTGTACATCCAGAGGAACGGCGACGGCTCCCCCAGGACGGCCTGCCAGTTCAACCCAAGCCCCGGAGGGCAGCGCTACACGCTGGCAGCCCGGCCGCCCGTACGCCTCAACAACGTCATGCTGACGCTGGTGGAAGAGCTGCGCTGGCAGAAGTTCATCGTGTTTTACGACATAGAGTACGGTAAGGGGGCGACGCTTTCTGTTTGCTGCTCTGTTGGAATCTCAGAGGTAAAATTCATGGGGTGTGCTTTAGCGGAGACGATTGCATTGGAAATCAAAGATGAGACAAAACAGCTCTGTTCCAGAAAGCATAGTTTGGAATAAGTGTATATGGATTCTTTGTATTCTTATCAAAATGTTCTCCCCCTTGCTAATACATGTTCCTGTTTTGTACCTACACTTTGCTGTTTTGTCCCCTGCTACTTAAATCTGAACAATTGGATATACTTTTACTTCTGCTGGTGGTTGCGTTATTGAGGAAGTATTAGAAATCATAAAAGACTCTCGTTTTGTTTCTGTGTATTATTTTTTGAACAATCCATAATGCACGAGTTGTTTCCAATTGTTCTGTTTCTTTTCTCACTCTGGACCAATTGAGCGGGTGGATTTACAACAAATCACAAGTTGTGAAGGTGACAAATTGACACATGGTCGGTTTGAAATGTTTTGTTGAAACATTTCAAACCTAAATGGTGAAATGCGCAGCACCGTTTCTGTTCCAGTTCTCTGAAACCTCAGAAGGACTGACATAAACATTCACTTCTGAAGTCTATACAAGTTTTGTTACAAGTGGGCAAAATCTCTCCGTTCCAACTACAGATGGAACCTCGCTAAAGCTAGAGGTGATCTTAATTTTACATCTGACTCGTGATGAAACCCCTCCCATCTGTTAAATAACTGAATCCACCTGAATCAGATAATATTTAAAAAGTTGACCTTTTAATTTGCCACACTCTGTTTACCCAGCAGTTGATGCTCTAGATTTTATTTTTTTTCTTCCCTTGAACTGTTTTCTCTTTAGTGTTTGATATAATACTTGTGCAGCTGCTGGCAGGGATGGGGTACATACAGATGTTTGCTTTTTTCTGTTGCACTTCGCGCCGAGTTATGTTTTTCTTTTCTTTTTTTTTTCTGATTTTGTCTGAGGAATCCTTCTGTTTTGATGAAACACATTTTGTTTGCTTCTGAAGATTGGCTGTTTCCATTTCTCAGTCTCAGCTGTGATGCTGCGGTAACTTTGCGTCTCCGACCATATCGCCACATGGTGCCTCTGCCTCTTTTTGATGACTCACCAGCTTCTGTAGACAGATGATGCAGCTCTGTTTGCAGAAACTCACCGGAGTGTTTTCCCTCTGGCTGTGGAAGCCAGCTTTTCATTTGTTCGGAGTTTCCTGACTTGCGCTCTATTGTCTCTGTAAGCGTCCTTCTTTATTTTTACATACTGACATTTTAGATTCTTTTTTATGTCCGAAACATTTCATCTGATTTACTATGTTTTTTTTGTTTTTTTTCTTCTTAACTTTGTTGTGAATTTACCTTATGTGAACTCTCAGGGATTATCTGTAAGCAAATAATTGAAAAACCATTAGGGAAAAGCTCTAAGTGCCTCAATGATTTCCACCGTTTCCAGACTGAGAGAGGTTGTTGCAGTGAAACTTTAGGGCCCAGTTCTCCCGTGTGTTTGTTTGGAATAGCTCACTTTGATTGCATCTTAATGAAATCACATTAGCCTTCATGGGTTCTTCAGTGTGATCAATAAGGGATGGTGGCAATTACAATATAGGGACACCGAGCGATGCGGGCGCTTAGCCTCTCAGATACTCTCTTCCAGACCAGAGGGATTTCAAGCTAATGGATCAGAGCTAAATTAGAAACCTTAGAATGATAAAATAAACAAATAGAAAATATGGGGAACTTTCTCACATAATGTTAAATCCTTAAAATGTGTAAGTGCTCTAAAATGATGATCCCCAAACTCTGTGGCACTTAATGCTAAGAGCCACCTCAGTGACGGAGATTAAAAAATAAAAACATTGTTGAAACCTAGCAAACATATGCAGTTTGCTGGGTTTGGATGTATGTAGAGCATGAATAACAGCAGGCAAAAGGATGATTCGACCCACTTAACTGAGGCTTGAACGAGAAAAAAAATCACCTATAGAGGAGTGTTTATTAATAAATGTGTAAGAATGTAATATCATTTCCCCTCTAAAGTGCCCTGTGCAATACTTCAACCTCCCACTGCTGTCAGTGAGATTCACCTTAACATGAATCTCCTCATAACCAGCTGATTCAAAGAGAGTAAATAATTGAATGTTTAAATGAGTTACAGGTTTCCTCTTAATTGCTTCGTTACACTCCACAGAGTGTCTGAGGAGTGGGGCTAACCTTTCCAGGATTTCTTTGGTTATAGTTCTAATATTTAACTTCAGCAAGTGAGTTCTGGTTGTCCTTAGCAGCTGATCTTGATTTGATTTTTTTGTTTGTTTGTTTGTTTTGTTTCACCTTTTAGTCCCTGGACAAACATTTATTCACTGACTTAAGTGCTGAATCAAAAGCTTCAAATTCAATGTTAACTTTTGCTCTCAGCTCTCAGATGGTCATTATTCTTTTTAAAAATCCTGTAAATGTATATTTAACCAAGATGAGAAACCTGTTTTTGTATGTGCTTTGTGGCATTCAGGTGTCAAGGTGTTATTCAGCTGTTTATTCCTTTAGACACGAGAAGAGAACAAGAGTCGGGTGTTGACATTGATTTCCACCATCTGCTCCTTTCATACTAAAATGGGTTAAGTTTGGTCTTATCTTGGATTTCACGTCTCCTGCTTCTGTAGAAGCACATCATAATCTTGCAAGCGGTTTTATCTGGAAATCTTTGTACCACCAGAGAGCACATTTTCAGATGCTTTCAGCAGGTTTGAAAGCAAATTTTTGTCTGTAAAAACTTTAGTAATACTATAAGAAGTCAATCACTGACTTCACTTGAACCACTCTGAGTAAATTGGTGCATTGCTATGTTGTCTTCCGCAGCCTGGATATGAAGCACTGAACGTCATTTGGTCACATGCTATTTTATTTAGTTCAAATATTGCCTGAAGCTAGCAGCACTAGCTGAGCATTGATCAGCAGTCACATCCACCACATTTGGGGAGTTTGATTTAAAGCTGCTTTCTTCTGTGAAACAGATAAAAGAGAACTGATCATTTTTTCAATATTCTCCCTTTGTTTCTGCCAAATGATGCTGCAGTTAGAGGAAAGAAGTTGTAAAGGTAAAACTTTTCATATTTGTATTTAATGACCAAGCTTCTTTTAATTTGAATGAATTATACCGCTTTGGGTTTCACTTTATTTGGGGTTTTAATTGGGGGGATTCACACGTGATGCTTCAGACTAATTCAGTAAAAAAAAAAAAAAACATTTAAAAAGCTTCATAAATGTTGTAGATGGCCGATGCAGCTCGTGCAGCACAGTGTGGGGTCCAAAAACAAGGGCTTTGTTGTTTTTTTTAATGGATTTATTTATTTATATTTTTATAATGTGTTCGTTCTCTCTGTTGGAGTGCTTAGATGTGTGAGGATTATAGGAGATGCAACAGCTGCAGGTTCAGTTTTCCTTATGAGTGTTATCATATTTCTGGTCTCCCTGCTGAGCTGATCTCAGCTGTTATTACTCTGAGGTTTGTTGCTGCTCTGTTTCTCTTCCCATAATGATCCCTCCATTTTCTCTGAGGCTCAAACAGTTTAACACAACTGTTATTGTATTTTTTGCTGCGAGATTATTGCGCAACATAATGCAGCCTGAACCCTCGATGCAATGAGCAAGAGGCAAAAACGGTTATCGATGGTAATACGCCCTGTGTGAGCTGTTTTTGATCTGTTTCCAGCTTCTGCTTCACTTCTGTGAAGGTTCTGAACATTTTTACTATTCACCATGCTACTCTGCTTATGTTTTATTATTATTATTATTATTATTATTATTTGCTTCCTGGAATGCCGGAGTGTTTTGACAGCAGATAACATTTATAATGAATATTTGGGTTCACCACTGAACTGAAAGCTTTTTTTTTTTGAAGATGGTTTTATTTAATCAAAAACTAAATTGAAAAGAAACAAAAACGTGATTAAAATCATATATATATATTATTATTTTTGTTTTATTTTTTTCCCTGTTGGAACACATAGTCACTTCAACTGTGAAACCAAGAGTCTGTGAGCAGATTTAACCAACACTGTGCTCTGATGTCAGGCTGCCCTCTAGCTCTGATATGAACAAGTGTCAGTCAGCGTGATGAGAGCTCTGAGAGAACCTGTGATCCCGGCTGGGTCAGCGGGGAGTCTGTCACAGAACCGGCGTCGAGCTCGGGGTTTTATTGTGACGGCGGGTGGGGAGTAAATGGACTGAACTGTCAACCATCCGGGTTGACATCTGGACATTTTTGAAGCATGAAACACAATAACACACTTGAGTTTTTATTCCTGTAAGGAGGAGATTTTGAGGAAAGATAAATATCCTATCAAGGGTTTAGAATGATATTAAACGTGGTTGTGGGAGCTGGAGCTGGATGAATTTGTAAGAAATCCTTACATAGAAGTAGAACTTTGGAGGAGACTTTTTCAACCTGAATGAATCGACTCGACAGGATCCACCACAGTGCTTGGTCACGTTTTGAAGCTTTGCAGTTAATCACCTGAGATTAATTGGTGAGTCCTTCAGCAGGTGGTTTGATGGTCCTTGGATCTTGTTAATAAAGTTTCTCAAGAAATCTTCTCCAAAACTGTGAAACGAAGCAAAGACTTTATTTCCAAACAGCTGGTTTGTGCTTGAAAACACACAAACTGAAACCTATTATCATTCGTCACAGGGAGCTGAGCTTTGTAGGTTTAAGGCGATGAGCAAAATGTCCTCCGATGTCATGATAATTCAGCGATGCTGTTGAGTACGAGGCACACTTTAGAGAACTCATAATGTATGAACAGCATGACGACATTGCAGCTCTCTCAACTTCATTTCAGAAGTAATGTATTGATGTCAGAATGTTGACATTATTACCTTAAAAATCCATAGACTGAAGATGCTTGGCTGATGTAGTCCAGGGTTACAGATTCAAAAATTCACTATAGACGACTGTATTGGTGTGTGTGCGTGTGTGTGTGTGTGTGTGTGTGTAAATTATGTAAGGATTAAGCGCTATTTTAAATCTCACCACAATAGGATATAATCTGTATGTCAGTCTCTTTGAATTCACCAACGCTGTAGTAATCAATTTTTTTTCTTTTTTCTTTAAATCAATTTTTGTTTTCTTAAAAATCCCAGAAGTAAATCTGTTTCTCAGTACTTCAGCTCATGGCTGCCACAGATTTTTTGGCAGCAAAAAACTACAACAACTACTTGTTGGTAGTTTCATCAACTGAAACTACCAACAAGGTGCGGCCATCACTTCGTTGTCTCTGATAGTGTGACCTGATGCAGCAGTCAGCAGCAGGAGATAATGTTTGGGTATAATGGAATAACATGTTCTTGTTTTTTATCCAGCATTGTAGGAATAAATCATACAAAAACAGGTAAATAATTGCAGGGTTTTCACTTCTCAGTCTTGGAAGCCAGTAATCAGCCGGTCCAATCAAATGGTACGTTCCTGTCAAAGTCGGGGACATGGACAGCAGCAGTCTTTGTCCTTCTCGTCTGAGGTGTGTCTGGCTTGACACCCAGCATTAAAAATGATGCCTCCCTTTGGTCTGTTTCACATCAGCAAAGGCAGCCAACACTCACTGTATTGGATATTGGATTGTGTCGTCGTGGGTTGGAGATCTCGAGCCACCAGAACTGACCTCACCATGGATGACGTGTCTGACGCGGAAGCAAGGGAAATGGCTGGTTTAAATAAATAAATATTATTGCATGAGAATTTAAATCAGACTCACATCGCCATGCTTTACTGTCTGATAAAAGCCAATTTTCTTTGTTTTTTAGAAACATTCTACAATTTTCAGCTGGAGAAGAATAATAATATGTCTCTTCGTTATCTTAGTCTAAGTCTTCAGAGAAAATTTTTATTTTGCAGCAACAATCAAAAAAATTGTGTTGACAGAGTATCGTTAATAACAATTTCTGGATATCTAGCCTTACACTGATCCACCACAATCTGAGATTTTCCAAATCTTCCACTTTTTGGTCACCAAAAAACTCAGAAAGTCGTTTGTGTGTCTTCACAGTCTCAATCAGCTGCTAGCTGATCTGCAAAGGCACTCACTGAAAAAACAAAGTGTTTACAGCAGGACTTAATAACGCCATCCGGTCGACACGGACACCGGCGGTGTTTTTCAGCAGAGTCAGAAATGGCATTTGTGGATCAAGAGGAAATTATCAGCTGTGGATGCGGCTCGGTGTGAAGCTTTGACCAGCGTAAACCTGCGACAGGTGATATCAACAAACTGTGAAGATGAAACAGCTCGCTAATCTGAAGCCTAACTAACACTTTAATGATGCTGAAGTGTTTTTTTTTTTCACTAATTAGACAGATTGAAAACTAAACTCCAGATATTGAACATTTTCATTGACCAGCCACAAGCTTCTGTTGAAACTACTGTCTTAGTTCAAAATCAGTGCTGAGAAAGAACTAGTTCATCAGTTCCCGATGAAATGGCTGCAGTTCTTTTTTTAACCCTTGGAGTTTCAGTACCTACACAGATTTACATGCGAGTATTCGCTGCTGGAACACATGAAGAAGTTTGCTTTTTAGACTTTAAATATGAAACGGCTTCTTCTATTTGTTTGTCATTGAGCAGGTAAAAATTATATCTGAATGAGTTAAGTTAGAAAAGACATACAGGTGCGTCTATTTGGGACATCAAACGTCCAGCAGTTTGTGGGACTAGATTTCAATCGTTTGTATTTCTGTCCAATTACGTCTGTGTATCTGAATGTTTTTAAACACTTGCGTATAGCTTTGAATCACTTCAGACAGAGATGCGCAGAGTAATGAGCCAGCGCTTATTAAGTCTCAGACTCCACATTCAGTCAACTCCATCCCAACGAGTTCCCTGTAATTATTCCTACGCCACAGCAGTCACAGTGGGTTCTTATGAGCTTGTGCGTCTGGCTTTCTTGGATTGTTAAATGGACCTGAAGCACCCGCTTTAGAGCTGATTTAGATTATTCTATTGAGAATCATTTTTTTAAGTGGAAAAATGGATGTTTTCCATGTCTAGTGCGGCGGAGACATGCTGCGCTGTGTGATCCCACTGCAGCGCTCGGCAATTAGCTGAGGCAACATCAGGGTGTGTGTGGAGAAAATGCATTTAGTCTCAGTTTGTTTTCTCTGAGGGAACACTCTAATGTCTGGATGTTAATCATCTGAACAGCGGGAGAGGGGCATGGATGCTAAAGTGCTGAGATTTTAGCTTTAGACTTGACCCTCTATGCTGGACTTCAGATGAGTTCAAAGGTCAGCGTCCAAATTCTTTTTCAGAACATATTTATCAGAATATATATACATATTTTTGTAAATATAGCCTGTGGCCATTTTGTACTTCATAGTTATTGGTTGCTTTGAGGCCAGCATATTTTGTCATATAATTATTGAAACTAATCTATAATCGGCTCATAGTCTAATGCAGAGAAATGGAATGGAAAATAACTTTGACGAATGTTTAACACCAGAATGATGATGTCATAATACTGTTTTGGAAAATAATATTAATGGTATTTAAATGTTAGATTAGAGTTCGTAATCTCTACTTCACGCCATATTTGTTAAAATACTTCAGTGACACAACAGTTGTCTTTGCACTTAAGTACATTAGTGTGAAACTGTTCATGGTGCAGCATGGAAGTAGGAAGAGAAGCAATGGGAACAAGTTATTAACTTGGTCCCCTAGTTAATAACTAATATATATATATATATATATATATATATACAGATGATATTGTGATCTGTAATGAGAGTAAGGAGTTGCTGGAGCTCTGAGAAGTGGGACTAAAGAGTTTGGATTATCTTGGATATCTCTGATACTTTTTACATATCATAATAAGTGTATTAAACACAATGTATGTACACATTTGAGGTATTTCTCACAAACTTCTGCAAGTTTTCTTTGCTCGCAGTCCCGTCTGTACAAAGCTTCCTCATCAGCGTCCAGCCTTTATTGGTATTCCATTTGAAACTTAATTGTCCCTTCAGAGGGCAAATTCACTTTGCTAAAGCATGCATTGTAAAAGCTGAAACTCCTCTCTGGGACTTAATCACACAACGTTATTGATCCGCCAACTCTTCCTTGCTGTTGTTCTATGCTCCCTCTTCTGTCCTGGTTGAAACGAGATTAGCGTTTTGTACGTCTTACCAGCGAATTTCAGCATATTCAAACAGTTAACATGACATGGGAACATAGTTTACCGGCAAGTGTTGTGGAATTGCTGATTTGAAATGCAAAAATCATAGAAACGTAGCTAAAAGTTTAGTGTTGGAAGTTCGGGTGTTCCAACCGAACTTATCCCAAAGTTAGATGACACCAACTTTGAGCGCAGATTCACTCGATGCATCTTCCTCTTGCCGTTTGCCGTCCCCGTTTTCCTGCTCTTCATCTTCATCCCCTCCTCACTGTGTGTGATGAGCAAAGCCATTATAAGTGTGAGTGGAGCAGCCGGCCCATTTATTTAGATTAGAGCCTCATTGTTGAGGGACACGAGCAGCAGATGGGCTTTCGGCTCTGGCTGTCTGGCCGAGTCTTTACGGGCCCGTTCTGACTGTCTGCTGACCATGATGATGATTAAAGAAACTATTCCGATCTGACCTTTCGCTCATCGTTTTTTTTTTTTCTCTATTTTTAGGAAAACTCCTAAAGATTCCCTGCATTATTTCCTAGATTTTAAATATCCTGATTCTCTCACTCCTCCTGATTACATTTTGACTGTTTCCACTACAACGCCTGATCGATCAGCTTCTTTTGGTGTTTAGTCCAGGACATAAACAGTGTTTCTAGATGGCGGTAGGCCTTAGAAAACACTAACAAAGGTCAGTAAAGGTTTTCACTTCCCCTGATGGCCTTTTAATAATCTCTCTGTGTTCAGACAGCCGCCTCTCTTCCTGCTCTCCTGCTGTGACCAGCCTCCACCCCCCACCCCCACCCACACCTCCTAACATCTTCCTGTTTTCTTCCATCCTCCTCCAGCCCACTCCGTCATTATTGCCTGCGCTGTCTCCCACCGATTCTGCATTTCCGTTCTCGTTGTTCGCCCCGACCCCCTCCGAGCCAACAAAATCCATTCAGAAATGTCAGTTTGCCGCTTGCAATAGTTTTAGTGGAATGATGATGTGTGGTCAAAAAATAAATAAATCATTTCATAAAGCTGTTAAAAATTGTCTCCCAGGTCTTTGTGTAACTGAGTTTTCTCTTTTCGTAGACATTTACTCATCCCACATATTATTAGTGGGCCTTTCAAACTATTCATTTTCTTTCATGTCTTACAGTGTTTCTCAGGAGTTTGCTCTTTCCTTTTCTTTTTTTCTGTCTTGTGTTTGTCGAGTCGTCTGTAACAGGGATATTGTAATATATTCGTGGAAGTTTTTTTTATTCAAATAACAGTATGTTGATCTGTTTTAACATTGAGTGACACACAGACTGAAAGCGGACTATGACTTTTTATGATTTAATATTAAACTTTAATATTTGCAGCTGTTCTTTCATTTCCTGCCCCCTAAGAATTACCACATATGTTAAAATTATGAATAAATGAATCCTTAGAAAACCTCTAAACAGTCCAATACATTCTATTTACACATTTATTTTAGGAACTTTATCAGTAAGTTTAATTACAGATTAATTACACACAGGTGGATGATTGGAGACCTTTAATTTGCTTAATTATGATTATTTTCTGCTTTTAAATGTCAAACATGACATTTAAAATCAGAATATTACATCAGACCAATGAACAAAATCAATTTTACAAACAGAAATATACGCTTAATGAAAAGTATGTTTAATACCTACTTATTGGTTTTATTTTTAAAAGGTACTTTAAAACTGACAAACGAGACTCACTGGTATGTGTATTCAAATTTATTGAATATGACTATTTTCTAAATAGAGGTTTATAATACGAGGAACAGTATTATAAACTGTTCCTCGTATTACAGTTTATAATAAACTGTAATACGAGTTTATTATAAACTCGTATTATAATAAACTATAATATTCTTCTTTCTTATATAAAGAAGAATATAAATCCTTCTTTATATTTATCATCTCGACACTCTATTCTGTCATTATCATTTTGAGCAAATTCAGGTTTTGGCATAAAAGATGGTGAATGTGCATCCAGTTGGCAACATATTTGTTTAGTATGTAGAGACTGAATACATGGCAAAAAATAATACAAACAACAAAAAAATCATATTCTGCTTATATTTGTGTATTGTGTTGTGATATTATGCATGTCAGTGTTAATGTTGCACTTTGATCTATTGTGCAGGTCAGGAAAAAAACTAAATCTGACACAATTATCAGCTGGGTGGCACTGAAATGAAATAAAAGGCCAATCTTTCTCGATTGATGTTTTTCATTTCAATTTGTTTAGATTTCATTAAAAATGTAATAAACAGGAAAGTTTGATGGGTTAATGAGATTTTCTTTCTTTAAAGATGCATGTATAATTTGGTCCATGGCGTTTAATTGCTTAACTAAAACAAAATATTCATAAGTTGGTTAGCATGTGTTCATAGTCAGTAGAAGAAAAATGAGGACTGGAGAAAGTCAATCCAGAAGGGAAACAGAAATATCTGTTGTGACACTAAAAGTAGCTAGACAAATGCAACTAAACTTAACACTCCAGAGGTATAAAATACTTCATTTTAAAACTCACTCATCCATATTTCCATTTTCTCTTCTTGCTTATCGCTGAAGGTTCGCTTCAGGAAGGCTGCACAGTCTGCCAGTCTATCACAGGGCAACGTTAGAACACACACATGACAAACTACCATGCACACACACACTCATAACCATCCACCATTATTATTATTTTTTTTTCTGAAGCCAATTATCAACATTGTCTGCTTGATGTTCTATTGATATAATTATTTAAATGCAGCAGCTTGTTTAGAAATAATAGATGTTTGGATTGATATTCGGTTTAATTCAATAAAAGAAAATACTTCATTAATCCCAAGGGAAATTAAAAATGCTAATTGATATGCTGACTAACACCGTGTTAATTTTTCTCTGAATTTTTGCTTATGATATATTGCGCCTGAAAAAGCAAAGCCAAGCGGGATCCAGTCAACCTGAAACTATATCAATCTAAACACAACCGTAGTCAGACTGAGGCTCTGCTCAGGTCTGAATGTTTTTTTAAAAAAACAACCTTTACATTAGAAACATAGATTGACATCACTTCCTACTACAGCTCTGAAAAAACAAGTACTTAATTGAAGAATATGTAATATTTAAGCTCCACATTTTAGTTACTGGATGTGCTCAGATACCACTAGATAATAACATCCATATTTAGGGTGGTGCAAATTTACCAGATGTTGTATGTTACATATTATTATCAGCTGTTATCACCAGGTAATTGCAAGGTAAAGTGATAATTTCATAATACATTGGTTGTTTTTGCCGTCTAATTGCTAAGTTGTAGTAGGACGTGGAGACAGAAGAGTCCAAACAATTTGACATTTACTTAGAAAGTACCATCTACTCAACAACCCAGAACAAGAATCAAACACGGAGAACAAACATTTAGTTTTATATTGTACAAATATAGAATTCAATCCAGAATAGATGGAACCAACATTTAGTTTTATTCTTTCAAGCACAGAAAACCAACATTCAATTTTGTACCTCCCTAATCTTACCTAACATAGGAGAAACAAAATCTAGTTGTATCAGATCAAGAATCCAGAGAAACCCCTACTAGTTCATAAATTATGGACTACTTCATATTCTTATTAAGAATAAGGGGACCAATATGTAGTTTTATACTTTGTCTCTTTGTCTTCCTTTTGGGGTTTTTCTTTTTTTGTTTGTATTTCCTCCTAATTCTTGTAATTGCCTTGTTACAGAAAATGTTCTATAAGTATAATTTTTTTTATGCGTTAGTGACAAACTCTGTAACTAAACGTCATCAATTTTCTTGCACCTCGCTGCTAAAAGGAGGAAAAGAAATATCTCTGGCTGCTCACACAATCATAGGCGAGTGCAGGATTGATTTCTGCCCTTCAGCCAGGGTATCAATGTGGCCGTTGTTTTGTGGCTCCACTGACCGTGACACAGCAGCTCAGCCAACCTCGAAATGTCACACTGGCCACACACCGGCCGGCCGAATCGGTGGAGGGAGAGTCGGTCGGAGCTGCGGTGCATTCTGGGTGAAAGGTGTCTTTCATCAACACCCAATCAAAGATCTCCATCTGGCCGAAAAGACGGACGTCCTCTGGGGAAGCCCTGGCAAAGATATCGACTGAGAGATAAAGATGTACATGTGTGGAACAGAACCATCCACCTTTTATTTCTTTATTGTTGCGTTTTCGACATCACTTAAGGCATTTATTTGAAATCTTACAAAAACAGCCGCTTCTACTGCCGTCAGATGTTCTGCAGATATGCACAAAAAGCTAAAAACCAATCTGCAGATTGATAAAAACACTAATCTAAGTTTAAAATTTGTTGTTAGGCCAGTTATTTTTTTAAACATCTCAAATGCAGTGTTGGCATTTTTCAACTATCAAGTAGTTCTGATTACTAAAGAAATCAATGAGATGAGAAAAGATGGTACTATGTGATACATAAACTTGTTTGTTCAAATTTAGCAACAATAACTCAGTAGCAGTTTTCTATCTGGCTTAACTAATCTCTCACTGGTTCATATTTTGGCCCAGAATTCTTTTAAAATTTACCTCAGTTTACCGAGGTTCGCAAAAACTGTTTTTCTGCACCTTTCTCTTAACTTCCTATCACAGCACTTCAATCATGTCTGGACTTTTACTAGGCCATTGATCATTATGTTTTTGTTTTTTTATCAATGACAACAAAATTCTCAGGCTCTGTAAGTGCAAAAGAAGTACACAAGTTAGTATGACATAATTATACTAATTCATACTAGTACGAGTTAGTATAATTGGTTATGCTATGTTAGTTTAACTAGGCATAGTGGGCTCGATACATGGAAGCGACAAACAAACACATGTTCCTATCTATGTGTACAAGCTTGAAATTTCACATGAACAAAATTTGATTGTTTCCCGGCTGGAAAAGGGAAAAAGACTCAGTTCCATAGGAAGGGGAGAGAGCGACTTCTTCTCCAGTCTGTCGAGCCATTAATGCGGTACCTTAAGCTCAGTAACTTTGCAAAAAGACATTGCTGCTGAATGTCTTGTGCCCCATTTAGATACAACTTTGCAAGCCTAAATTGTGCTGACCCCTTTTTGTAGAGAAGAGAATGTGTTTTTCATCAGATTCTCTAAAAATGGCTGGTTTTGGTCTTAGTAGACAATTGTTCAGCAAAACATAAAAAAAAAAAAAAAAGATGAGCAAAGTTTCGTTCCCTAAATCCAGAGATGGTTATTAAATCAATTTTTGCTGCTTTGCTTCCAACACAGCAACACATTTTGTATTTCTGTCCCTTCTTTCCGCTTTGGGCCTGAAATACGTTGCGCGTTTGTGTTGACATTTTATCAAAGTATAATCACAGACGGGCTTCGTCAGGCATAGCTAAACTCTCAAGAGTGAAAAGATCTCTATCCGGCCACGGCAACCTGAAAAGCATTAGATTAGAAGGAAAGTGGCTAATATGTAGGAGATGAATATTTAGTGGTTCCGGAGGGAAACTAAAGACAAAGGGTGGAGTTAAGTAGAGAGAGGTGAGAGGGCAGACAGGGTGGATTAGTTCCAGACGAGGAGAAGACTGCCTGAGGCTCAGCACTGTAAATGTCTTTGCCTTCTTGTAGAGCTTGTTTGTATTCAATGTGCATGATCTTGTTTACTAGAAAAGGAAAAAAGCCATAATTCAAATCTTATGAACTGCAGGAAAATGCAAAGCCAATGAAATGTTGCTGCCACTCAGCTTTAGGGACCTTCGAAGGACTGAAGACTTTGTAGAAATCAGTTTTATTATATATATATATATATATATATATATATATATATATATATATATATACATACATACAGTATATATTTGAGTGGCAGTGGGGAAAAGATGATGATCAACCACTGAGTCATAAGAAGACAAACTGTGACAGAAGAGACAAAGGACAAAATGGTGGCAGGGAGTAAACTTAGTGAGGTCAATTCTGAACAGTGATGGCTCAATGTTCTATTTTAATTAGTCATTTTTTATAGACACATGATAATGTTAACAATAGTCATCAACCAGTGTTGGTATTTGTAGCATACTATTAAAGTCTTTATGTCTTTAAACCCCTTTATTTCTACAAATCTACGGAGGACACGTTGACAAGGATTCTCCGTCATTGTTTCCCGTAATAGCATTTACGGGAAACAATGGATTGAAAACACATTTACTCAATAACGTAGCCATTAGACAGCCAGTTAAGAGCACCAAACTGTTATTTTTTTCTTGCTAATGTGGCTTTGTGTCTCTGGCCTTTCTGTCCCGTCCGACTTATTATTCGTGTCGGGGACAGAATGACATATTATGTCTTTATACTCATTGTGCGCCCTTCTGCAAAACACTGATTTCCGTTGCGTCTCTGAGCTAAAAGCAGACCAGCAAAAAACTTTGCAGCCAACATTTTGGCAAATATTAGCACAACAAACAAGTAAGCAAACTCAGACAATGTGTTTGTTTTGTGGAGAGTAGTGACAACATTTTCACTAATGTATTAGATCTGTGTGGTCATTTTTTGTTGACATAAATTTTATGCCTGTATATTTTCTGGTGGAATCATAGAACCTGGAGAAATATTACCTATTGTTCTACATTAGAAGCAAACAAAATCAGTAACAGAATGCAGAGCTGTACATCACAAAGTGTATAGCAGGCAGGCTGCAGGTAGCTGAAGTTTTAAGTTGTTGCTATAAAACTCTAAAACCAAATTTCTGTCTCTCAGAAAATTAATTCCTAAAACCCTGATGTAGAAACCTGTTAGTCCTCTTATCCCCTCACACTGCTGTCACAATTGAGCCTTAACCACCACACAGCCAAGACGATGCATGAACACCACTAATGCCTGTTGATGCATATTCAACACATACCAAGGATCATACTGGAAGCACTTGGACTGGTCGAGATATGCTCAGTGATACATAATTTAACATTTTCATTCAAAATCGAAAGTAAATATATTTACTGACAAATAGATTGCATATATACTAAATACATTTACCTTCATCATGAGCACCTGGTCCAGCATGCGCCTTCATTCGTTTAGAACAAACATGTCCGGACAAGACCAGGTGCCAAAATAAATCATTTTTATGCCAACATGTTGACACAAATGACTGCAGTATCCACCCAAGTCTAACACAGATAAATATTTAATACATGTAACTCTTTTTGGGGGTTTTTGCACTGACATTTTAGAAAAATACTGTTATTTCCTTCGAAAAGTATCTCGAGGAGGATTTTCAGCCAAATGTCGATGTAAATTGCTTTCAGTTCCTCTGCTCTTGTCAGTAGCTGGATGTTGAGGGCAGATTCTAAGCAGCGGGCAGTGAAATGTCGGTGTCTTTTATTATATGTTAGCCACAGGTTGTCTCCATGGATTTCTGCAAGAGGGAGACGTGGTTTTATAAAACAGAGACGACGAGCCGAGTGGTGTCAAAAACGGCTCTGTTACCGCCGTCTCTCCCTGACAACAACCGGTTTCATGTTCAGTTTTCATAGAACGAACATGAAATCAGGAAGTTTTGCAGTTCACCAGCTCGTGTTTCATTAGGTCTCTTTTTTATTATTATTGTTTGACTTGCAGTCACTCTGTGAAACAATCTGGAATAAACTCTATGTCGTTACATCACCTATATTTAAAATGGATTCTCTGGTCCTGTTTTAGTTAATTATCTCACCAGTAGCAACGTGGTGTGACTTAATCTATTTAATTAGTATTTATTTCAGGAGAGTGAAAATGTTTGGATGGTAAGCGTTAGTCTCGCTTTTGGCACATCAATCTGATATGATGCTTTTTTTCAAATTAATTTCTTAAAGTCTTCTGTAAAATAAGAATGTGGATCTGTTGATATTTGCCAAGAAACAGCCATTATTTATGGCAGGCACTTCATTTCTGTTTTTGAAGAAAAAAAACAAACATAAAATTCAAATTCCTTGAGGTTATATGGTTTTCTTTTAGCTGATCTCTCTAATTTCTCAGGAATCACCTGAAATTATTGACCCTTTAACACTTACTAATAGAAAATAATTAATAAAAAAAGCTGCATCCAGAGCATGAAAATTTTAATTCCAAGCTTTCTGCTTCATTAACTGCAGCAAGCTTTAATGTCCGGCAGTGACATGTTTTCTGTCCGTGGACATTATTAATCCAGATCCATGCTGGACGGCATCGGTTTTCTGCGTCTTAGAAGAAGAAACGCAGAAAACGTCTCCAGTCTTAGCTCCTGAAGCGCTGCTGGATGCAGTGACCAACGGTTCATCGGGATGATTGACAAAGTTTTAAATCCTTATTAAACCGATCAGTTTAGATCCTGCGTGGGATCTCAGCAGACCTTCCCATCAAAGTTCACAGAGGGATGTCTCAGGTATCTCGATTTGTGAAGCAACGTCATGAATCCCTTTCTGCGCGAATGGACGCAGATCCCCCCGGTGGCATGACACAAATTCATTGGGACGAGATGACAAAAGCGAACAAGAATAGAGCAAAGAAGCAGATGGCAGAAGTGCTTTCATGCCTGATTTCACCTTCTTGCTTTCTCTTCTTATTCATTCAGTCATGTCTGCAGACTGCTTTGGACACACAGGCATTTTCCAAGTGACGGTACACTCTAGGTTTCTTTGTTTAATGTTAATATTTATAAACCGGGTTATGGTTTATAGTTGTGGCTGATCTGAGTTGAATTTTTTTTACATCCTCTTCACCTCTGGTTAGCTGGTTACCTCTAAGGATGTTGCTTGAATCTCTATCGGTTTGGGTTAACCGCTGAGGTAGTTACCTCAAAATGTTTTAAACTAAAATATTAAGCTTGCAGCTTCTGACCCAAACAAATGGTTGCTTAAAGATTTTCTAACCCCCTTTTTTTTTCATTTTGTTCAAATTTAATTAAATTGGAACTTTAATTGCTGCTGCTTTTGAATGATCACCTCATTAAAAGTTTGAGCCCAGGAAAGAAATTAAAATTATTCAAATTTCATGGTGGATCGTTGTCAGGTCGTAGCCTAGACTTCTTTCTTCGCAATGAATGAATAAGAGCAAGAGACAGAAACGTATTAAAATAGTCAAGTAACTGAAATTTGCAGAGGCTGTTTATTTGATGAACAAATTTTAGGGCTGTTAGCCATAAAAAATTTTTTTAAAAATTGCACATAATTATCAGTTTCATGTTGTTTTCTGTCAGGCATTCATCCCCACACATGGCATAAAAAAAAGACTATCTGTCTTAGATTGTAACAGAAGTACATGAGCATTGCCTCTTGCAGCCATCCATTGCTGCAGGTTGGATGTAGACTGTCAAAGAAATTCGCCTGAATTGAGCCTGAAGATCTAGCAGATCGTCCAAGAATATACAGCTGAACAAAAACTTGACCCAAATTAAAGCTCTTTGCAAGAGTGCGTCAAACATGGGATGTCAAAAATATCGAAGAAAGATTTATTCTGACTAGATGCCTCCCTGGTCAGATGAGGAGATATTTTCGACATGAGTCGCTGGATGCGACTCCATCATGTTTTGAGAGCTTTCTTCTTAAATGGAACGATGGAGCTTCAACGTTTAATAGGGTGTCATACCACAGCTGGCTAATCTGGAAGAGGTCCTCGTCTCTAAGGTGATGAGTTTGTGTCCCAACATCACAGTATTACTGCAGTTCACAACAGAAGACTTCTTCTAGTTGAGCAACATTCCTCTGTGATTTCACTCTGTGTGTTTCTCTGTTTCTAAGATGCCTTTAAAATATTCAAATTAAAAAATACTTTATTGATCTCAAGGGGATATTAAATAAATCCAAGGTTGAGTGGTGAGAGGTTTACTAAAAGGTCCTTCAAGAAGCTACTGTACCCTTGCTACATGAAGTAAAGTTCCTACCAGACTAATGAACACAATTGCATCAAGCGTTTCATAACAAGCAAATGTCATTTTCCTATAATCACCTTCTCAAGCTACATTTACTTGTTCTCTTTCTTACTTCCATCTTTCATTGTTTTCCATTAACCTGCACCCTGATTGGCTGCTGGGTTGCTTTACTATAATTTTAACAAAGCACAAATCTTCAGTATGTTCACGGTCGAGCCCTGGAAACTGCAGTCTCATTTTGTTCGTCGAGAAAGTTTCCAAAAAGACTGCAGCTCATGGACTGTTTCCTTTGGATTTGTGTTGTTTGTCTGAAGCTCTGCCCTTCCAGCACCCCCAGAGGAGGCAGAAGCAAAGTTTGGTTGGAGATGGAGATGGAGTTGCAAAACAGTAGCAAACTTAAAGTTTACTCTGCAGTCAACCAGCGCTGAACTTGATGATGGAGTACTGCGACGGTGTCCCCAGTGTTGTTCTGGAGGCTTTAAAAAAAAAAAAAAGAAGATGAAAACAAATTGTTCGACATTTGTCTTCATTAGCTCCTCTGTGCCTCTTTTCACATAAATTTGCATGTGTTGATATGAATGGTTAATGCTCCCACAGGACCTTGGAATGGAAGCTTTGGGTTTTATCTCTACTGAAAGAAAAGGGAATCGATGATTAACTCTTTTCATGAAAACAAACTGAGGAAGCGTCAACTATCTGTTTAGTCTTTCCACATTCGGTCCCTGATGGACACGTATTTGCGATTAACACCCATAGAACTTTTAAACAATATAACAACAATCTTTAATGTATTTTATTATGATTTTATATGGCAGACAACACAAAGTGCTTCATCTTTGTATGCAGTGTTTCTCAATTATTTTCTGTCATGCTCCCCCATAGGGATAATATGGGGGGCATATTATCCCCCATAACTGATAATATCATCCCCTCAAATGAACTGAACTTTTTCCAAGTTCAGTTCATTAACTCAGTCAGTAACATTTAATCAAGACTGATCAGTCTGTGGGATTCTCAACAGAGATTCACTGGGATGTACATATCTAGACGAACAGTAAAACTTTTTAAAATTGTAATAATTTATTATTGGTCAACTTCTTCAGCATGTTTTTCAGCGTTTTAGCATTTTTGGCGCAAACTTTGCAACATTATTGCTTATGTTCCACCATGTTCAGCCAAATTTGATAAATTTTTATGTAAAAAAAAAAAAAGAATTCTATTATGCTTTTTAGTTTGCTGCTGTTCCTTTTAATCTTATACGTTTCAGTAAAATTCCTTATTTCATAAAAAAAATTATCTGTTCTTAAATATTTAGAACTGTTCCTATAGCCTCAAGAGTCGTGCAAAGAGCAAAAATCTCTTAATAGGACTAAGAATAGAGGGGAAGAAAATTAATTTCCATAAACTACACAAGTTAAACCAGATAGTCAAGCTATTCCTTTGCTGAAATCATCTTGTGAGTTTATTTTAAAGAGATACATTTAAATTACACGTTTGCTTCTCAGCATTCAGTGATGTGTAGGAAGTTGTATTGTATGAGAAATTCATTGAAATTAAACACTGATCAATTTGAAGATAATTTAGACCTGGTTGTTTCCAAGGTTTCCTTCAAAAGTGCTTGTATTCTTTGTTCTTTACTTTGCTTAGATTTTATGTTTTTACCATCACACAACAGTTTTGATGATGGGAAAATCTGATTTAATCTTTTTTTTCTTTGCTCTCTTTCCATTAAATTGGCAAAGAATCCTCAGCAGTTTTTTTTTTTTCACAAAATCACTCCTGTGGGCTTCCATCAGTGTTTTGTTTTTTTTTGCTCCCAAAGAAACTTTGTGGAAATGTTTTGTCTTAAAAGCACTCTATTTATCCAAGTGATCATGCTATGGACCGACTGGCTCTGATTTCATTTCATGCCATCTCTCTTGTCTTCTTCGCCTGTTCATAGACCTCAGGTTTCCTCATCTCTCCTGCTCCTGACCCTCAGTGTGCATGTTGTGTTTGTGAGGCTGTTTACCGGCTGAACACTCTGGAGGTGGCTGAGAAAAGCAGCAGCAGCAGCAAGGTTGAGTTTGACAGCTGATTGAAGACGGACAGATATGTACGAGACAGTGAGTGTATCAGTAATTCGCAAACTAACAAGAGACAGGAAGAGATTTGGAAAACTGTTGACAGCTGGAGTTGCAGGCCCCACACTTCAGCGAGGAATCAGGTG
This sequence comes from Alfaro cultratus, assembly GCA_903066825.1. NCBI lineage: Eukaryota > Metazoa > Chordata > Actinopteri > Cyprinodontiformes > Poeciliidae > Alfaro > Alfaro cultratus. Next base: position 14,984 of record CAEFZX010030430.1, on the reverse strand, counting down.
GACATGAATCAGAGCCAGGCTCAATATCTTTGTTTATAAAAACAACGCTTCATAAAACTGCAGGAACTTTCCAATCATCTTGAAACTGGGCTGGAAAATGAGATGGAGGCCTCTGCCAGGTCTTTGGCCAAATGCAACTAATGGAAAATGGGAAAACATTCTTTATTTTAACTATTCTTGCCTGATTTGCCTTCCGTTCCCTTAACACCAAGTCGTGACTAGATGATGATGATGTTTGTGTTGGCATCCAGCATAGTGAACTGAGAAAATCTCCCTATTTTTTTTGCTGGGGCGGCAACAGTGATGATGAATAGCTATATTTGCACAGAAGAACCATGTGTCTTCGGGTATTTCTTTGTTCAGTTTGATGAAAATGTATCTCTTTCACACAGACTCCTGTTCTTCTGAAAATTTATTTATTTCAAACACACAAAAGTAAAAGCAAGCAAGAAAGAACAAACATTTTAAAACAAATTATAATGCAGAATTGACATGCAATTTTACATTATCTGTTCGAAACTCAACTTATAAACATCTAAATCTCCAAACACCAGATAAACTTAAATTATGTCCACATTACGTGACACTTAAGTCTCACATTCTCATCTTTAAATGTGCTTACACATTTTTTTATATCATGAATAGCGTTTTTGGTCTTTGAAACATGTACAACATATTTCCCAGTAATCTCCTTTTCCACAAAGCAAGTCGTTTGGGTTGAAGGTGCTTTAAAAACACAGAATTACGAAGCTTTAAGGCAAATGCCATGCAGTCAACAATTGAACAAACATTACATTTTGATTAATGCCATCACCAAAATCAAATAAGCTCATCAAATGCTTGTTACTAATCATCTTAAGCACAAGGCTGAGAATATGAATCAGATTGAAAATCCAGTTGATTTTAGCTCAACAGATTAAGTCCCTGCTGAACAGACAGAGGTCTAGAAGTTGCACTGATGTAACTCTACCCTTTCAAAATGTATCTTTGAATCAAAAATACTATTGTGTCTGCAGAAATGATTAAGTCTTGCATGTGTCTTTCACGGCTTGCTGTAAATTCCCTAGTTCAGACAAAAGTATGGCTCTGTAACGATAGGAGCTGCGAGGGAGATGATGTGTCCTGCTGCGGAGACGGAGTGTGTCACGTTGGTAATAGGACCACCTGGTGTGTCTCCATCTCCTGTGTGGCTGACTGTGTTCCCGTCAGCTGTGCTCTGATTCAGCACACAGTCTGTGACACAGAACACCTGCTCTGGGAAACACAAACGGCAACAATCTGCTTCACAGGAACGCGGGAAGGTGAGACTTCCTGCTTTCTGTCTGTCTGGCAGGGCTGAAGCGGTTCGGGGTGAAGACGTACACACGGGTTGAAATCCCATCCGCAATCAAGTGTCGAGTTCTTTGTCTTGGCATTTGTTTAATGGAATAAAGTCAGATTTTTGTCATGCTCAAGCTGCTTTAATTCTCAAAAAAGCAAAGCAAGTCTGAAATTCAGACTAAAAAGAGGCAAAGAGTCAGAATTTTAACTTTTACCACACTTAAGCTGCCATGAGGTTTTGTTTTTTGTTTTTTGTTTTTTGGTGGTTTTTGATAAAATCTTGATGTTTTAAAAAATTAAACTTACAAAATTGCCATCTAAAATAAAGATGGCAACTGAGAAGTTACTTTGGTTTAATTTAAGTGCTGGGTCAACTCTCAATAACCAGTTTCAGCCAACAGATAAAACTTTGTTCACAAAACAATGTAGTTCATTACGTGAAACATGAACTAATTGAACACGATTGTTGAATTTGATGTTATCCAGAATATGTTAGACAGTAGAAGTTAATACATTTATTTAGTTATATATTTATTGATAAAAGCTGAAAAGTTCCTTCAAATCGTAAGTGAAACATTGATCAACATATTTGATGAATAGTTCCTCTGTGATTTTGATCAGGATTTCTGGCAAAATGTAACGTGTGTTGCTTGTTTCATAATTGATGATTATTTGATGATTTTATGGTGTAAAGCACTCCAAACTGCCTTGTTGCTGAAATGTCCTATTCAAGTAAACTTGACTTATTTTGGAAAGCTAAATCAAGTTTGCAGGTCCTAGAATCTTGCTTAAAGTGAGAACAGGACTCGTATTACATTTTTGAGGTATTTTAGTGGTTCAATGTTCTGTGTTTTTTCGACTGCTATTTCCTTGTTTGACATTTTGGGAATAATTTGGTGACATTTTTGCAGTGGGTCAAACACAGAGGTGTTTGATTGTGGTTTATTCACCAGCAGTTCAAAGGTATTTGTGAATCTTCAGAGTCCCAAATTAAACTAATTTTCAAAAGAAAAAAAAAAGAAAAAAACAAACAATTGTATTTTATTGATTTAGAATGATGTGGAGAGATGACTTGGCCCTTATTTGAGCACCAGGCCAGCCAGGTTCTGCGTGTACGGATCGCCCAGTGCTCGCTTTATTGATCAAAACAGCAACATTTTGCATAGCAATTGGAGCCGGTTTCTGCTCTCCGCCTGAGCGAACACGTGTAAAATGGAATGAGTGGGAAGCAACAGCTGAACACAGGGTAGAATAACCAATCAATGGAAGACAAATCGCTCAGGCTCCTGCCCATTAATTTTCCGACATGGATCGCTGTGAAACAATCCAGGAGCTGTTTGTTTCCTTTGTGGACGAGCTCGGAGCTCGGAGCTCAGCCGTTTGGTCTCTCTCTCTCTGGGATAAACACTGTTGCTATCGCAAAGACACCCAATCTTCCCTAAGGCTCCTTGGAGACCTCCTATTGCGATCCAACTCTGACCTTCTGGTTAGCATGGGCCCTTATAGAGAGTTATGATCTCATAGCGGTTCACAGTAACAGCCTGAACACAAGACAGGTTGGGAACAGGTTGTGTGACCAAAGGAGGTTTTCGTACTGCAGGACTCCTGAACTTCTCACAATGTCTTCTTTTTGTACATGTGCTTTCCCCCCCCCAATAAATCCATTTCCATATGTGCATGGATGGATTAAATAATCTAAAATATGGATTTGTTTGATGTTAGATGATGCTGCTATAAAAAAAGGTTTTCATTTAGTGGGCAGAGGGTTGAAGAAAAACTGTTATCAAGATCTACGAAGATTAAAATACACCCCAGAAATCTTAAATAAATCGATCAGTCTAGTTTGTTTGAATGTTTGAAACCTTTTTTTATACATCACAATCATTTTAAAAGAAGTGCACAGTTTTGAATCTGTTGTGAGCAATACATAACACACTATATATGAATAGATCTCCATTAATAAACGGCTAAATTGTCTCTGCCCACATGGACCAGCCAAATGGTTTCAATCCATGCCAGGTCCATCCTGCTCTCTGTCAGCGGTAACGGCGCGTTGCTGAAAGGGGATCGAATAATGAAGACGGACTACCTCCAAATCCTTCAGCCTCACCTCAGATCAGTAACTGGAAGATTTGTGCTTAAAGTCAGGAATCGCATGAAACATCCAAAGAGACTTTTAACAAAGTATCAGTGGGAGTTCACTCCAAACCCGCTATTATTTTGTACCTCATGTGAATTAGTGAATGAGATTAAAATAAGCATAATTCATACCCACAATGTAATTTTCTGATTGTGAGTGCATAGATTTCATTACCATGGAGTGCACCAACATGCGGCCCAATTGTTTTGTCTTCGTCTCTCTGTGTTTGTCGCTTTATCAGCGTGTGATGATGTTCTATATCCTCTCATTTATAACTGACAGCATAGGAGCAAAGAAGTGAATATTTGCGGTTTGTTTTCATCCTATTTTTTCAGTATTTAATTGGCTGTTAGATCTTATCAGCTAAACTTAGTCCTGTTGTTTTTCTGCTGTCCACATAAACCAACATGCTAATGTTCCCCTACAGATCAATTAAAACAAAACCCATTTTTAAATTTTTTATTTTTTTGTAGTCTCACCAAATGAATGTGTATTTTCATGTCGGTAAAATAAACATATAATAGGAGTTATTTTCTAAAAAGAAATCTCTGGGCATGTTCAGCATGTCAGTCTAACTGAAGTCTGGCGAGGAGAACGAAGAGGGGAGCCAACATATTTGCCAAAGAATTAAAGTAACCTGAAATGTTTTCCTTTAACGCTACATCTGAAATTTGCTGAATCTATTTTGCATTTTTCCTGAAACTGTGACTAGGCTTTACTGCAACAATTATCTGTAAACACAATGTGATGAATGCTGGAAGTTCAGTCTTAGCTGAGGTGCTTGACTGAGTTTTAGAGAGGACATATATAGGCTGAATGAACGGGAAAAAGATAGGAAATCTGTGTTTTTCTGTGGGCTTGATGGTACGTTTCCTTCGCTGATTGAAAGTTTGAAGGAAGAGTTGTGATGCGATACAAAGTCGCCTTTTTGCAGCGCTAGTCTGCTAACGCTCAAAGTAGCTTAAAGACTCAGAGCTGAGGCTGCATCAGTCAAGACGCTGGTTTGGTGTCAAAATCAGAACCTCTGACACTTAACTGTTCGGTAGATGAAGTGAAAGATTTACACATCTGGATGATTTATTTTTCTTTTTATCATTTTACATCATTATTCATGTGCATTTTTGTGCAAACAGCAGAATTATTTTTGCTGTTTAATAAAAATTATTTTCTAAAGTGCGAATCATTAAATCGTCGCTTAAATTATGTCCATGAATGGATATTTAGATGTAGGTTTTCACTTATATTAATACATTCCAGTGAAAGGATTTAGAAGCTGTTGTTTTCTTTTTTTTAACACTATCATTTTGTTTGTTCTGGCTTGGTATATTATAGTTCAACTGCATTCTGACAAATTAAAATATCAACAAAATATGGACAAAAAATTGCCACTAAGTAAAATATTATTTCCTAGATGTTTGATACAACTGTAACATTTGTGTCCCATGTTTTAAATCTTGTGCTTAGGTTTGATATCAGAGACTGTTGAACACATTCTCACCTCCACGCTGTAAAACTCTATAAAGTTAAAATCATTAATATTAATCAACATTTCTGAAGCAAAACAGTGCAGCTTCTCCCAGAAATGTTCTCTGACGATAATATTTAAACAAAAACACTCCCTTGCATCAACACACAGCTGGACAAAGTTAGGAAACGCGCCAATAGTCATTTGTATTTTTCAAACTTTGGAAAACTTGATTCTAGTCCATATCATTCCACATTTTCCACACATTCTCTCCTAGTTTCCAAATAAGAATATCGGAACAGGAAACATTTCATATTTTTATTTTATTTTTTATCCAAACATGTCTGCCTTCTAGATTTCAGATCCTGCTGAAAAAATAAATCTCTTCTGATAAGTTGTTTTTATTCTTTATTTGCTATCAAGTAAGGAAGTTTCACAGAGGAAGAGGAAACAGAGAGGAGGGATAATCCCAGACAGCAAACGGACCAGAACCTGAGCTCTGTTTTTGTTCTTCTGCTCACTGAGCCGAGGCCAGTGTCTTCATATCGCCATGTTCCGCTCTGCTTCCTGATGAAGTTCCCTTCACTCCAGATTCTTTTGGAAAACTTTAATTGCTCTTTCCATGACACCTTTAAAAAAAAAGAAGAAGAAAAAGATGAAAATCTGTGGCATAATTTATTTTCGAACACAAATAGGTTGAATGAAAACATACACACCACAACAGACATTTTAACAAGATGGCTGTAAAAGGAATACTTCTTGCTATTATTAAAAATGTGTTTTCCGCTTACAACAGAAGAGTTTGAGTCAGAACTGGAAGGTTGTTTTTTTTTGTTTGTTTATCAAAAGGTGCCTGGAGGAAATTATAACGGGCTCATGTTGTTTTAACAATGACTCAACAATGCAGTGTTACTAAGATTTTAGCTAACAAGGGTTACATTGAGTAAATTCTGCTGGGCTGCAGAAAAATTTGAACAAAGGTCAGATTAATCACGTTTTGTCTGCCAGATGAGTTAGACAATATCTAATATCTGAGGCTTTGAGTCAATATTTCGCCTTTTTTGTGACTAGAAATTTGCTAAAGTAAAAATCCAACCTTTAATTTAAACATATTTATTCAAGGGACTCATGTAGAAATAATAATAAAACGAAAATACTTCAGTAAATGTTAAGATCAAATTGTACAATGAATACATAAACACTTTTAGTATGGACTGCATTAATAAAATGCTTAATGTTGCTTACGTAGATTTATTTTTTCTCGATTTCACAGCTCTTACCTTGAAATGTTTACTCTGAATTTTCAATTTCTAATCTTAATCTGAAGGCTAGAAATGCATAACAATGACATTTAGTTAAACGAATGAGCATAGGTCTACATGAGCCAGGCTTCCTTCCCCCAAGCTGTGGGGGCATAATGCATCTTTATATCCGTTAATAAATTAATGCATCAGATGTCTGGAGACCACATTAAATTGTAATTGCTAAAGTCTAACAGAGTTGAGCCGTCACCAAGGGTTATCAGCAGACTAAAGCCAGATGCATTGACTATGATTAGTAGAGATAAATAGCTGCCTCTGAGTGGATGGGAAGCATCTTAATAAAACTGAGAATCAACTTGCATGGCGTGAAATGCAAAGAGAAAAAGCTGAAAAAGTCAGCAGGAAGGGACGAGTCAGACTTTAGACATTTACAGAAGATGTTTTAAATTGGTATGTTTGCAAAATCAGGAAAACAGAAGTGGCTTTTCTCTTGCGTTTTGTGAAGCAAAACATCTGGATTTGCAGAGGGGATCATGGGAGACCTTTTTTCCCAGCACACATACTGTATCTTAGGGTAATGGGTCACTTTTTATCTTCTGTGTGATCCCCTGGTTCAAAAGGGGAGGCACTGAATTTATTGCTCCATCTTTAATACTCTTATCTTTCATTAGAAGACCTGAATTGTGACCAAAAGCGTGAAACGACGTGCACAAAAGACTGAAGATACTCCTCCTTTAAATCGTCACGGGGTTGAACTTGAAGGAGAACCATTGCTTCTCTGCATAGAAAGTTAGGACGACTCCTGAACGACTTCCATCAGAGGTTTTCTGGGTATGTCCCACTGGAGCAGACCAAAGCACAGAGTGTAAAGACTGAAAAAGTTGAATATGTTGAATTAAAGACTTGAATTTTTTACCTTTTGTGCTAGGACAGATCAAGATCATGTCTGCAGATCTTCCATCTAGACAGTCTGTTTACACCAGTGTGGGCTGGCCTGAAATTGGCTCTGGTTTTGTTTACTCCCATAAAATATTGATTGTGACATCTGAAGTTGCTATTGTAGTTGTGATTGCATGGCATAAAGTGTCACGCGGTTGGCGCATGAACAACATTGCGTTTAATTAAAGTGCAGATGTCTGTCTGTTTGCAAGCTTTGAGGCAAAGTCAGCAGGTTCTGATCACTGTTTATCGTCGCAGAAAATACTACCGCAATTAAACACCGTCCAAACTAATTAGCTTTGAATTGACATTATTTTAAGTTTATTCTTCTGGTGTTTTATTTGTGTGCGTTTATCTATAAAAAGCTTCAAAGTGACAGCTGGTTGTCCACCGACGGAAAACCCAGAGAAACGTGCATCTCCCCGAGCATTAAAGTGAATTTATGTCCTTTTAATTTAAGTCTGAGCTGTAAAACTATCAGCAAGTTGCCTCGTAATGAGCAAATCAACAGAAAGCTGTAATTAAATGCTGTCAGTCTTATTTAAACATGACAGTTCGCCCGGTTTCACCCGGCAGGAAATGACTTATTAATCGTAATTGGTTAATTTCTTTCCTTTTTTTTTTTGAAAAATATTTTACGGAGTTGACCTTTATCTGAAGGTTATTCTTTACGAGCCATCTGCTCTCAGCTCAAGAACAAGCTTCACTTAAAGTTCAGGCAGTTAATTAATGATTGTTTGTGATTCTTGATAGTTTAATTATTTGCTGGAGGAGATTTTCACACCAACCGGCTCGGCCACCCGACGCGATGCTTTCCATGCCAATATGGCTGCCGTTGGATGATGAATAGACTGGGGGTGTGAGGGCGGGGCCGGTAAATCTGTCTCCAACATGGCCGAGCAGAACTCCTTTTCGCTGATTGCTCTTTTTTCCCCCCTCTACATTCGACAGCTGTTTTCCTTCCTGATTGGCTCCTTTTCCCCTGATATTTGCCCGGTTGGCCCAGTGAGGAGCAGATGTGATTTCAATGTCATCACCCTCATTTAGTCCCTGACTAAATTTGTTTGCAGGAATTGCAGGTTAAACAGCACCCAGACAGACTGTTAACGGTCTTACACGTTGTGGCGCTGAACATTTGCGGGGCCGATTGGCCCACCAAGACGTCAGGAATGCTTTAATTAGGAAGGTGTTGGATCCAAATGCCACACATGAAACCGTAGCTCTTTTGTCATAGGGAAAAAAATATATAATCAGGATTATTTTGAACATAACTAATTGCAATTAGTTATGATTAGTTATCATTGATTTTCGAAAAGCAATGCATCAATGAAAAAATGTAGAACGATATATGCTTTATTCATTTTTGATTATTTGATTAGGAGAGAACACATTAATCAACATACAATGTAAATATGCAGGGATTAGCACAATAGGTAAATTTCATCTTTTGTCTTAAGGCAAGGAAGCATAAAAAAAAAACCTCACTATGCAATTCACAGGACAGAACACAGCACACATCGTTCTCTTCAATGAAGTGAGAAAACAAAAAGAACATTTACATGATTAATGAAATAATTCCCCAACAGACAGAAACGGTCTGAAAGAAGGACACAAAAGCCTCAACAATAACCAGTGAAAGACGTCATGAACGGGAACGTAACTGGTTTGCCTTCAACAAATTCTTAAGGTTCTATTTAAAACATTGCATAGTTTTCACTCCCGTTAAATGTGCACAAAACTTTGTTTGTATTCCTCTAACTTAGAAAAAAAAAGTTTTCAAGTAACATGTTTCCATTAAATAAGAAATGCAAATGAAATCACACGCTAATAGGTTTGTTCATGCGGTAAGTTATTAAAAAACATGATGTGCCGCCTTCCTCCGACTACTTCCTTCAGCATGGTTTGCTCCAGCAGCAACATCCGACTGTTGATCACATGATTTGTTTGATGCAAAGTGTTTCCATTAGATTTGCGAAATAGAATTTCAATTTCTATATGGCCTAAAAAAATAACACCTCATCCCAGCCCTAAAACTTATAGTTTTTATTTTCCATGAAACAAATCTATTTTCGAAAAGCTCAAATTGCTTAATTAATATGGTCAATAGAAACGCAGCTACTGTCTCTGATTATGTTGGTTGTCTGTTCCATGAAGGTGCACCTCTACTAGACCCCACCTTCTTTCTAAACTGTGTTCTGTGCCTCACTATGTTGCCGTCTCGTCCGGTTTGTGCTCTAGTTTGTATTCATGGCGCTGGCAGCATCGTGCAGTGGGAAGGTTTTTCAGAGTTGAGAAGAAGATGGGGAAAGTTGTTAAAGGACAATCCTTGAACAGGCTACAAAAGACGTGAGACTGGGACAGAAATTCACCTTATCGCCAAAGAACTACCATGAACATCACCAGAGATGAAATCTAATTGTGTAGATCAAAGCAAATTAATGTAACGGAATGGCCTAGTCAAAGCCCAAGTATAAATTCAATAGGAGTCTGGGGAAGGACTTTAAAACTAAACTAACAAGCACTCGCTCAAGCCAAACTGAGCTTAAGCTACACAATATTGCCCAAAGTGTCGGGTCACCCAGGTCAAAACTACTGAATTAAAGTTTCCAAACCTCTTCCATGACTGCAGGAACGGGGCATCAGAGTGTTGTGTTGGTCTGCATAGAATATCAATAAAGTACTGTGAAGTTAGTTGATTGCAATGTGATTGAATTTAGAAAAATCGATGCAGTGTGAATACTTTTGTAAGTCACTGCAATTATGATGATCAAATTCTTTAAAGAAACCATTCACGTCAATTATCCATTCAGAAAACTGGCTGCTATGTGACAGTTTGCTGTGGAGTCACTTTCACTGTTTTTGTCCTTCAGAGACACAAGAAAACCCGGTAAAAAATAAATAAATAAATAAAATGAAGCCTAAGTCTGGAGGAAGATGAAATGAAGTGACAACACCTTTGTCATGATGTTGTCCAAAAGACTTAAACCTTAAGTGGTTGGCTGGCAGGAAGCCTGAAACTCTCCCTGAAACATTCACACACCAACACAGATCTACTTCAAATCGTGACGGTTTCACACATTAATCTTTACAAAACCTGACAATAGCAGTTTTTCAGACCCTGTTTCGTCTGCATCCTCTCCGCATAATTGCTTCATTTTAGAAGGGGGTTTCTTCTGTTCATGCTACGTCTAGAACATCGACAAAAACTCTGCACATTGCGCATTTAATGTCTCATGATGCCTTAAGTCATTATTGGCCTTGGAGGCCTATTAAATCTTGTTGCTCAGCTTTGACCAGCGTTCCTCGGCGGCGCCCCGGCTGCGGTGGGGATGTGCAGCCGACGGGGCTGCGTTCAGACACCGCCGCCTGCCTTGTTCACAGCGGCCATGTGAAAGGAGCTAATAAAAATGTTTATTAAACAGTTCTCTGAGGCACGGGACGCAATTCATCTCCTTCTGCTTCACCTGCCAAACAAGTACACGCGCACGCACACAAAGAAATGAGCCCGGCTGTGATGCTGCAGCAGGCCCTCTCTCGCACGCGCTCATGTGATGAGTCATCTCTGCTGCATTTAAAGCAGATTTATCCAGTGAAGCTGCTGGGAACTCAGACTCTCTAACACCCTCGGTAAATAACTCCCACTCACTGACAGGGAACAGGGCAGATCTCATTCTGAAATACCAGCGAGTCAGCTGAGCAGATGGTCGGCAGCTTTGTTGGTCAGTCCTTTGCTTAATGAGTTGTTTGGTCCACCGCTCGTCTGCTAATGTGGAGAAGTTACATTTATGGAGATTAAACGGCAGAGTTTCCCTGTTTATCTGCTACTACTTGGTCCATTCAACAGATGGAGTGAAGCCGCGTCTATGTTTATGCGCTAGAACACACGGCTGTGTTTATTCACATGATCCCGCCTGACTGTTGCAGCTCGTCTTACCTGAGCTTTTCCTGTTTTCATGTTTATTTAGTGCAAGCAAATGCCTTGTTTGTTAAAACATTTCATTTTCCTTTTCCAAAAAAGAAAAACAAAAAATATTCACAGTAGGATAAGTCCTGCAGAGATTCACATGATAATTAGTTGGTGCTGACTTGGTGAGGTTTAAACAGTTTTTCTGAAACTTTGAATCCTGTCATTGCGGATTGGAAATCTCTTTATCACGGTTCAACTTAGGTCAACTTAGTGAAATTACATGGTAGCAGTTTAAATTGCCTGTTCATTCACACACAACAGAATCACATGTTCAGGTTCAGAACAAGTGACAGTCCAATTTGGTCTTTTTTTATGTTACAATACTCTCATATTCAGTTGATCATAGAATAGAAATATCTTTTATTCTCCAACAACGGGGGAGTTTCTGAGCAACAGCAGCAAAGTGACATCCAATCAAAGCAATTAGTCACATAAAGATAGGATATAGAATATGTAAAACAGAATAAAGAAAAAAAACATGGTACAGTAAGGACAAAATTACAACATAAACACATTGTAGTCAAAAGGAATATTCAACCGAGTTGGGTAATTTAAAAATGTGCAGAAATGTTATTCAGAGTGACTAAAGTTGTACAAGTACCAGCATGGATGTAAACACTTAGCATAAAATGAAGATCAGACAAACAATATGTGTTTAAGAAAAACTCAGTCCATTGTATAATGGTGTTGTTTGGATGACTTGTACGACGTTGCTCGTATTAAAACGTTTGACTTTCTCTTTTATATCTCTTCCAAATAAAGATGCTCTCTCTCTTTTTTTTTTGTTTTGTTCGGTAAACGCTCACCCAACAAGGCAGCATCTTCCTTCGCCATGGAAGCCTGACTATGACGAGAAGCTGAAGCGATGAGGCAGTGATTTATTCTGTGCTGACACAGACCCTCGGTTTCAGGCCCACCTGGTTCCTGAACTTCTGTTCGCGTCAGCGGATTTCAGCAGAAAATGGTGATTGTGACATTAAAAGGCTGACCTATCACAGACAGCCTGCCTGTCGAGGCCTGTAAGCTGCATATGGGCTTTGTTTGCACTCAGTTTAGCAGCTTTCCAACATCTGCTGTCCTCCCCAATAGAATATACGATTTAAAAAAAAATATATACTTTGTTGAGGCAATAAGACATTTTCTGTTGGACCTTTCTATATTTCCAAAGATCTTTCTGTTTTCCAGGTTCTCAGTGAACACCTGTAGGGGCTGTAATCTATGGTTGACAGCGAACCATTGGTGTTATTATTGTGGCATATATTAAAACTCTAGAAACTGCCCTCAATATGTTCTGAAATTATAATGCATAGAATCACATATCTAAGTCTAAACTATGTTACAGAGTAAACACAATAAAAACATGCTTTATCTGTGGCATTGTTCATTAAAATGGCACATTTCTGACATATTAAAATGAAGTACGATAGGCACTCTAAATGATACTGTATTAGCGATTAGGTAATGCATTCAGCAAGTACTTTTACTTTTAACACTTAAGTATTTTTGAAAGCCAGTACTTTTTTTTTTACTTCTACTAGAGTACATTTTTTGTCTGTGTATTTGTACTTTTACTAAAGTACATTTTTTGAGTACTTTCTCCACCACTGCATCTCCTCTTCTCTACAGCTGAGATACAGCCACACCCCTCCACCAGACAAATGCAACGTTCAGATTCTGTCTGCTGTGAAGTCAGCAGAGATCACAGCTCACTGCTTCAGAAAGTGAAAGGAAACGGTGAAATCAGAACAAAAGAGCAATAATCTGCTTGTCAATCTGAAACAGGAGTAAAACTGTCTGTTTTGACTCTTTGAACCTGATTTTTAAACTAATTCTCCTGCTGAAGACTTTCTCAGCCCAGCTGAGGGCGAGAAGGAAAATAATCTATCAAACTATAACTGATGATTCTTCCACATCTTCTCTCTAACTTTAGTGAAGTCACTCAAAACTCTACGCGATTGTGTAATAACTAAGTTTTAATTGGATTTTACAAATGTAGGCTTCCTTCCCTCACAATTAATCTGGTACAACCCAGGGTTCTCTAGCCGCCATTAATAACACCCAATTGTTTCACGGCAGCTAAAAGTCTAAATGAAAATGGAAATTCTTTCAAACTCAGGAAAAATGTCTAACATTAACAGAAGTGAAAAACACATTACTCCTCCTGCAGGATCTATGCTAAAATTTCACAAAGGCAGCAACATCTTTGGTTACGCTCGAGATTAAAAACACAATTTTGCCTTCCTACAGGGTTGGAGCCATTATTATTATTATTATTATTATTATTATTATTATATTTGCGCCTGTCATCTTAGTGTGTACAATTTCCCAGCATAAACAAATTAACAAGGTAAATAGTCATTGAAATGGGCTGAAGCAGAAGTCTGTTCTAAAATATTTTGCATTTATTTATACTGAAAAAACTGTGTGTGGGTTTGAACAGGCTGTATAACAGGACTAAATTTCTCTCTTGCAATCTGATTTTGACTGTTTAGATGCAGTGAACCTGGACCTTAAAATATTACCTATATCATGTTTTAATTACATAGTAAATACTGAAACTATAGCTACAGATCTGGCCTGCTTACGTTCTGATCAGCCGAATTTTAAAGATGTCTGTTTTTCTAAAAATGAAAACAAAACAAAAAAACAAAGCAACATATGATCTGGGAAGCATTAGGAACTAGTGATCTTTCCTGTAGATGGACGTTCATGAACATTTATTAGGAAGTGGACCAGAGTTGTCCCACCATAGCAGAAAGAAACACTGTAAAAACACATCAAAGATGCTCATGTGGGATCTGCTTGAATGATGAAGACAATATGAGTTTGCCATATTGTCAGAGAGTCAGTTCATTAGCCATGTTATGGCTGATTAAATATCGATCGGTTTGATTGTTTCATTAACACTTTGCGGTCTTCCTCAGTTACCTGCTTTGTCTGCTTATTAATTAGCTGCTCAGTGATTGTATTATTTTCTGTTGAAAAGCTCATCGAGTGTTTAAATGCAAACCAGGCGGACAAAACTCTAGGAGGTTTCAGTGTGCTTTTTTTTCCTCCAATCAGCACTGTGTGCATGTCTGTCTATGAAACTGCTAACGTCAATCAAACTTTTAAACAATTAAACGTTTATTATTATTTTATGTTTTATTATTATGCTTGTGCCACAGTGTAGAAAGTTGGCAGTACCATCTGACGTGTTTTCAACAAATCTAATCAGTAATTGTGCATTTCTCAGCTCTTTTTCTTTTTTCTTCTTTGAGCGTGGAACGAAAATCGAAGGTGTACTGATGACTGGGTTTAAAGTAAAATACACTATTTTGAGGCCACAGGTCCATTATTACGCTGAACTCTGACAACCTTTTCAGAAGCCAATTTTAAACCTGTGTTTTAAAGTTGTTGTTGAATGCGAGTTGTGACTCTTCAGCCTCTGTGTCACTTTCAGATGAAGAAGAAAAGAAGAAAAAAAAAGGTGAAAGAGATGAACAGTTTGGCTCCCTGAAAATGCAGCGGGTTATACTTTGTGACATCTATACATTCTCTGATCTCTGCAGAAGAAACATAAAATGCTCTAAAATATTTTTGTCACTCTTCGTACTTCCAAACCATTACTTGTCAATGACATATAATCTGAGTAAATACAAATGATGTAAATTCAGTCAATTTCATCATGAGGAAATGAAAAAAGCATGGCTACACAGATTTTGGTCCTATTTGTGGTTGGACTTGTGAAAACACTGATCATGCCCATTCCCTGACATCAGACAAATCATATGTAATTGTTTAACACATCTTTAATTAGCCAGTATAATATATATATAGAGATATATATATTTATATATATCTATATATATTTATATATATAAAGATGGTGGGGGTCTGGGTGATTATCTC